>JAJJWW010005971.1:0-278976 GCA_023531295.1 Papaver armeniacum
TAGCAAACACAAGACCTTGCGGAGGGATTCCGTGGAGCAATTGTGTGTGAAAACAACGTTAGCAAGTAGACCTTGATCTAAGAGTCTAACTACTAATATTAACCTAATAAGTTCATAAATCTTAATGCGTTTATTTAAATTACATCTAGAGTGATCTACTACTAGGTGGTTTGGTAAATAGAATCCGGTAGTCGAGAACTTCCGTGTCCGGTGATATAAGGGATTTAGGGTTTAGCACTCGATCTAGTCGCTTTACCTACGGTTGGTGATAATCTGTGACTAATAACAAGTAGAAAAGAACATAACTTGATTCATTGTTTTGCAACGAAGAAGGATTCCTTGATCTTATCTCTCTTATTGCTTTCAACTTTATCTTTTAATTGCTTTGTTTATTTTCTTTTGCTTTTTACACCCCCCTTTCGTGACAATTTTTACAACTAGAATCTCTTGCTCCTCGTGGGAACGAACTTGACTTCCATTATATTATTTTTAATTGAGTGGAAATAAGATATTAATTTGATTGCACCTACGACACGCATCACTCGACTCAGTCCATAGACAATCACCTTCGGAGAAATGACTTATAGGTGTAAAAGTTTTAGATTGAGGTATATTTTGGTACCCTCGTCTTATTTTTGACATGCCCCATTTCTGATTCTTAATAAAATTTACTACCCAGTGTGCCTTTGCCATGGGTAGTTTCTAAAAAAAAAAAAAAAAGGTACCCTCGTCTTTTCACTCTTCGGACCAATTCAACAACCTACGGTTGCTGGTAAGAAGTATGCTTTAGTTACGGTGGATGATTACACTAGATTCACTTGGGTGGCATTTTTAGCTCATAAGAATGAAACCCTTGATGAATTCAAGATTATTGTTAATAGATTCCAGAATGAACAAGGTCGCAAGCTAAATAAAATTAGAAGCGACCATGGAACTGAATTCAAGGACACTAAGGTGTTTGAATTTTGTGACAAACGAATGATTATTCAACAATATTTACCACCCATTACTCCTCAAGCTAATGGAGTTGCAAAAAGGAAGAATATGAACATTCAGGAAATGTCCAGGGTAATGCTCCATAACAAAAACTTACCTTTAAGGTTTTGGGGAGAAGCTGTTTTCACAGCATGTTATGTGATCAACCGTGTATACCTACGGTCGAAAACCCTAAACACTCCTTATGAGTTGTGGTACGGTAGGAAACCCAACTTACATTATCTCAGAGTGTTCGAAAGTAAGTGCTACATTCTGAAAGATCGAGAACATAGAGGGAAATTTGATACTAAAAGCGATGAAGGTATCTTTCTTGGCTATGCTTCTGATAGTCGTGGTTTTCGAGTTTTTAATCTCAGAACCCAAGTTATGATATAATATGCTAATGTCATCATTGATGATCTAAAAAATTTTCACCATGATAATCCTCTTGCTGAATTGCCTCCAACCGAGACAATTGAGAAAGTCAAAGAAATCCCAGAATCAGTTGAAGTCGTCCCAACGGTTACTGATCCTGATATTTCTAGTGACGAAGAGAAGAGCACTGATCAGGATACTCCTGTTGAACCTGAACGTGTCCCTCCAAGAAACCTCTGGGTTCAAAGAAATCATGATCCCAACAGTATTATTGGAGAAAGAGATTTTACTGCTAAGACAAGAGGACAACTTCAAAATATTTGCAATTTTGGTTGCTATCTTTCACAAGTAGAACCAAGAAATATTGATGAAGCTCTTAGCGATCCCTTTTGGGTGAATGTAATGCATGAATCGTTAAATCAATTTCAAAGACAAGATGTATGGGAGCTAGTACCTTGTCCCTCCAATATCAATATTGTTGGCACCAACTGTATATTCAAGAACAAGTCTGATGAATTTGGCACAATTGTCAGAAATAAAGCTAGACTTGTCGCTCAAGGATATTCACAGATTGAAGGTATCGACTTTGACAAAACCTTTTCTCCTTTGGCACGCCTTGAGTCCATTCGGTTGTTATTAGCTCATGCTTGTTTTCTTAAGGTTAAGCTGTTTCAAATGGACATAAAATCCGCGTTCCTATACGAAAATTTAAAGGAAGAGGTCTATGTCGCTCAACCTAAGGGTTTTGAAAATCTTGATTTCCCAGATCATGTCTTTAAGCTCAAAAAGGCATTATATGGGTTGAAACAAGCACCTCGTGCCTGGTTTGAAAAACTAACTACTTCTCTTCTTAGGAAAGGTTTTCCGAGAGGTGGAGCTGATAAAACCTTGTTTACCAAGTGGAGTGGAAAAGATGTTTGCTCAAGTATATGTAGATGATATCATCTATGACTCAACTTCTGAGAAACTTGCAAAATATTTTCAAGTCTCTCTTGGCAAGGAATTTTAAATGAGCAATGTTGGTGAATTAAAGTTCTTTTTAGGATTACAAATTCAGCAACATACAGATGGAATTTACTTATCTCAAGAAAAATATGCTAAGGATCTTGTCTCAAGGTTCGGTCTGGATAAGTCAAGTCCAAAACTGACGCCTATGCCCACTATTGGTAAACTTCATAGAGATGAAAAAGGAGTTAATGTGGATCAAAAGCTTTATCGATCTATCATTGGAAGCCTTTTATATCTCACAGCTACTAGACCTGGTATTGCTTTCAGTGTTGGTTGTTGTGCTAGATTTCAAGCTAATCCAAAGGAATCTCATCTTGCAACTGCAAAGAGGATCATGCGATATATCCAACATACTAGCGGGTATGGCATATCCTATACTTTTGATACTAACATGACCTTACTTCCTATTCAGATGCAGATTGGGCAGAATGTGTAGAGGACAGAAAGAGTACTTCGGGGGGATTTTACTATGTTGGGTTGAATCTTGTGGCATGGAAAAGCAAGAGAAAAAACTCACAATCCCTATCTACATGCAAAGCAGAATACATTGTTGCTGGTTCAATGTTGTACTCAACTTCTGTGGATGAAACAAATGCTTGCTGATTATGGAATTGATGTTGGTATAATGAAGATCTTTTGTGATAACTCAAGTGCAATTCGTATCACTGAGAATCCTGTTGAGCACTCAAGAACTAAGCACATTGACATCAGGTATCATTTTATTAGAGATCTCTATGAAAATGGTATCATCAATATGGAATTTGTGCCTTCCGAACAACAATTGGCTGATATTCTCACCAAACCTTTATATACTACTACGTTTCAACACTTACGGCAGACTATTGATGTTGTTTTGGTTCATCAGTTATCTAGCCTTTTGCCCCGGACGCATTCATATCTTTTGGGCAATCAAGGCTTAAAACGTCAGTGTAGTGTTGTTTCAATTTCGCATTTGTTTCTACATAGATAACAGTCATGTTGGGTATACGTTTAGGTACGGTTACCCATATCTAAATGAAGTCACTTTTTATTTGTGTGTAACAAGCTAAATTAGATCTAACGGTTGAAAGATATTAGCTTGAGTCTAATCAGGTTTTCATCTAACGGTGAATATTGAATGTTTTGTTACCAAGGTAACATTGATTGGAAACCCTGATTTGAATAATATATAATGGAGAACTCTAGCAACTGGGAAACCAAATCCCCATACCTCATGTGTGATACTAGTTGCGACTAGAGTCGATTCTCCTTTAACCTTAGGTTTTTCACGAAACCTTATAGGTTAACGACTTAAAGACTTCATTGGGATTGTGAAGCCAGACCCAACTATTTTCTCTATAGTTGCGTGTTCTGATCTTGCCATGTTCTATCGTATTGAGTATTATCTTCTCTAAGATTTGTTCGAGATTGATTCTCCGATAGGCAAGATAAAAAGTAGTCACAAACATCTTCGTCTCATCGTTTGTGATTCCACAATATCTTGTTTCGCAACCATACGATCAAGATTATTGTGAGGTGATTGATATTTCTAGGCTCTTCTTCGGGAATATAAATCCGGTATATCAATTGGTTCCTGTTCACCTTGATTTATTAAAAGACGGAACAAAACTCATAGGTTTATCTGTGGGAGACAGATTTATCTATACAATAGACTTTTCTGTGTGAGACAGATTGGTTTATCAAGTCTTCGACCTTGGGTCGTAGCAACTCTTAGTTGTGGATAAGATCAGCTAAGGGAATCAAGTGCGTAGAATCCTGCTGGGATTCAGAGACGTAAGGAGCGCAATTGTACCTTGATCGGTGTGAAATTGGTTAGGGCTCAACTACATTCCAGTTCGAAGTTAACTTGGAGTAGGCTAGCATCTGTATCGGCTTAATACAGTGTGGTGTTCAAATCTGGACTAGGTCCCAGGGGTTTTCTGCATCCTCGTTAACAAAATTTCTGGTGTCAGTGTTATTTCTTTTCCGCATTATATTTATTTATATAATTGAAATATCACAGGTTGTGCGTAAGTTCAATCAATTGTGAATCCAACCTTTGGTTGTTGATTATATTGATTGACACTTGAACATTGATCTTTGGTACCGTTCAAGTCGTTTCATGGTAGGTCGGGAAAGATACCTACAATTACTTCAAGTGCACAACGTCTATTGTAACAGGGAAAATACAGGTCGATCCCGCAGGGAGTTGTTACGATGCGAAGCTAAACTTCTAAGTTCTACTATTACTAATTAAAGACGAAAGAGTTAACAAAGGGAGTTTTGGTTATACGACTAAGATGATGTTTGGGTAACACAAATTAGAAAACAAGAATGCAAATTAAAGGGCACTAGGGCAGTCGAATCCACCTATTAACCTATACTAAGTCAATTCAATTTCGATAATATACTTGTCCCTTGTAATGGACACCGGTCAAGATACTAGTCTGTCGTTTATCCAGGGAGGTCTCGGATGGAGGGTTTAATGTCAACTAAGGTCACTAACTAATACCTAGTATTAGCTGTCTTCTTACAGTACAACTAATCACATACCAATTTAATTACTTAGATAATTAAACCTTTCCTAAGATGGATAGCCTAATATCAACTAAGGTAACTAATCCCTAGCATAAGTTGTCTTCTTACAGCACAACTTATCACAGATTAGCTTGGTCTCTTAAGCATGAGTTGAAGCACAATATAGGGTTATTCTATCTACCTATGTTTCATATCAAACAAAAGGTGAAAGAAATATACTGTGGCAAGTGATTAAACCATTCCTATATCATTTTAAGCACAACAAGAACAATATCAGAAATTTGAATCAAACTAGCAATATATTAAGGGCTTCATCTAAACCCTAGTTATTAAATTAGAACATGATGAACACAATACTGAAAATAAACTACTACATCTTGGTGCACCGGCTAATCCGGGAATGAGTTTTACATCACAATTCTCATCCCTATTTATACACAAAAATCCCTAATTGGGTTTCAATTCAATAATAAATCTCTACCCACTCACCATAATAACCTGAATTTCTTGTTCCCTTTGTTATTTCTTCTCCGCAACTTGATTTGATTTTTGCTTTAGCTATTGAAGATAACCCTAATTCTATCTCTCTCAATCATAGCTTCTAGGGTTACTGTTTTTGATAATAGAGAAGATAAGATGGAGAGAGATAGAGATTAGAGGTTTGATTGATGGCTGCTGAGAGGGTGGCTGAGCTCAGAGATGGTTGGGGATGGAATTGATTGATGGAGATGAACTTGGAGTTTTTACAGAGCTTGTAGGGAAGAAGAAACCGAAGTGAAGGTGTGTTTGGTTCCTACTCGAGTAAGGGAAGAATTGTAGGCGCTAGGGTGTTAGGCGGATGTAGCAATTGTTGATGTACCGCATGGATATGTTGTTGGATGTTGAGCAGCAATATCAAATCTGACGGCTCAGGATGGAAACGGATTTGGGTCTTGGTTTTTATTTCTTCTAAGCCCATGTCTTCTTCAAAGCTATCACAAGCCCACACCTAGTTTTGAGTCTTGGAAACAACATTCTTCACTTGAGGATGAAGTGGAAACGACATTCTTCACTGCCTTCTAGCGAGAGCTTTGTTGTCTTTTAAAGAGCAAAAGATGAGTTAAATGCCAATAAAAGGGTGTAGAAATATGCAATATTTCGCACTCATCATTTCACATAATAATCAGGCTCGCGGATTTCTATTTGTTTGATTTGCTGATTACATTGTGAAACAGAGATACAACTCTTAGATATACTTTTGTTGAGATTGAGTCTGACTGTCTAGTTGATTCGCTCGAAAGTATATTGGAGTTTGTCCATACAGATTGCTAAGAGAAATATTGGGTGTGGTTGTTAGACCCCCGCTTTTTCAGTTTTGTTCATCCCAAAGTGTCCATCAACTCAGGATGTGTGTGCCTCTCTCAACCCTTGTAAACGATCTCCATCTTCTGGAATGCAAAGTAGTTGACCCTTGCATAACAATCCATCCCGGAGTTCAAACTCGCCTTTTAAACCACTCTTTACACCTTCTAACACCTTCTTGAAGTATTTGCTGGATGTGTATGACTCTACATACTCTTGAGGAACAATTGGCTGAATTCTCATGGCCACCATTAATGCTCGGACTGGTGAATGAGACAACATATCTACCAACTTGTTTGTTACTCCCTTCTTGTACTTAATGAGAATTTTGAAATTCATCAAGTACGTAAGACATCCACTTCATGTGTCGGGCTTGTTGTAGTTTCGTCTGTGCGTGTAGATACTCTAACGGTTTATGATCTGAATGTACCACTACTTCTTTACCTAAGAGATACACTCGTCAATGCTTGATACTTTGATATAAAGCATAAAATTCTTTGTCATAAGGTGTGTAGTTCTTTATAGCACCTGAAAACAATTCTGAATGGTACTCCACTGGTTTACCATCCTGTAACAACACTCCTCCCATTCCATAGTTAGAAGCATTGGTCTCAACTTCAAAAGTACGTTGTAAGTTAGGCAATGCCAGTACCGATGCTTCTGAAATCTTCCTTTTTAGTTACTGAAAAGCGTCTTCATGGGTTTGATGCTAGCCCCCGTCAAACTATGTAGTGGTGCTGCAATAGTTGAAAAATACCGGATAAACTTACGCAAGTATGTGCAAGCCCCTAAGAAACTCCTGATTTCAGTTACAGAACTAGGTCTAGGCCACTTAGTGATCACTTCAACCTTCCTTGGATCAATCTTCCGTTTTCCACCACCAACAATGAATCCGAGATACACCAACTCCTCTTTCCCAAACTCACACTTCTTTACGTTCAACTTTAGCTGGCCTTCATGTAACACTTTAAACACCTTCTCAACGTGAATGAGATGCTCTTCCCAACATCTGTTGTATACTAGGATATCATCCAGTTATACAATCACACAATCTTCTATAAAAGGTCGTAACAAATCATTCATCAAAGGCATAAACTTTGCTGGGGCATTACACAAACCAAAAGGCATCACCAACCATTCGAACAAGCCTTGTTTGGTTTTGAAAGCAATCTTCCATGTATCATCTTCTCGGACTCTCACTTGGTGATATCCGGATTTTAAACCTAACTTTGTAAAGACTCGAGCTTTTTTCCAACTGATCCATCATGTCGTCTATCCTAGGTAAAGGGTAACGATTCTTGATAGTAATCTTGTTCAATGCTCTATAATCAATACGCATACGCCAACCTCCATCTTTCTTTGGTACCAATAACACCGTTGATCCACAAGGTGAAGTACTTGGCACTATCATTCCTAATTCTAAAAGTTCCTGGACTTGTTTTTTGATCTCATCAGATTCCTCTTCAGATGTGCGATAAATACCTATATTAGGGAGAAAACTCTCTCCGGTCAACATATTTTCATGCTCCACACCCCTCTTTGGCGGTAACCCCATAACATTAGAAAATAAATCTGTGTATTTCAACTTTTCTAGGTATCCTCCTTGTTATGAAGTCAAGGCTGCTAAACAAACTCTACTCTGCTTTTTACTCAAGAGAACGAATCACAAGGAGAATGAACTTTGAGGTAGCATTCACCAACCGCTTAGCCTGAGTGGCTGTTATCAAACTTGCTCCCTAAAGAGGAGAATCTATAGCCGAATCACAAAACTTTCCCCATTCTTGGTGAAGGTGTACCTTTGTTCCCTCCTGTGAAGAGTTGCATCTCCATCCCATAGGTAAGGACTACCTAGTACCACCTGCCAAATATCCAAAGACACTATGTCGCACGTAACTTCGTCAATGTATGACTCATCAAAAGCAAACTTGAACGTACACTGCTCTTGAACCTGTAACCCTCCTTCCTTTTGAAGCCACCCTAAAGGATAGGGTTCGGATATTTAAAAGTCTTCAAACCCAACTTATGTACCAATGAATGTGAAAGTAAATTCTTCTGACTTCCCGGGTCAATAACAGTATCGACTAATAATGTCTTAACTTGCATCTTCACTGTGAAAAGTCGTTCCATAGGGTCATGTTTTAAAAGTCCTTCATTTGCTCTTGCCATAAGAGAGATCTTTGAATTGGGTTCAGTTAGTCCTTGGACAAATTTTGGAGTTTGAGCGACTAGTGCTGCCTTCTTGGATTCTTTTCTCTGCAACCCTTTGGGATTTATATGAGGGTTCTTTACCCAACAATTGTCGATAACATGACCTGCTTGTTTGCAATGGGTACAAGTCAAACCTTCCTTGTCACTAGACTTCCCATCTTCTTTGCTCCTTTCACTTCCTTTCGCAGTGGTACCTCCAGATTTTCCCTTAGGATTTCCCTTTGAATCAGATTTCTTAAGCCTGCCTTCAATGACATTAGCTTTTATACTTGCTTAGTATCAACTGAAAACATCTTCAACTCCTTCCGTATATACTCATGGAACCCAGAGATATACTTCATATAGATAACATAATGTTTCAAGTCTAAATCCAAAACCACAGCTTGATTCTGAAATTCCGAAGTATATTCTTGCACGGTTTGGTTGTAAGTCTGCTTCAAGTTGTACCACTTGAACCATCTCTCCTCAAGGTAGCCAACCGGATAAAACTGTTTCCTTACAATTTCCTTGAATCTTTTCCACGACAATACTCCCTTACCTAGATTTTTTCTTTGATAATCTTTCCACCAGGTTAGAGCATGCTTCCGTATCTTCAATACCCGTGAAAGCAATCTTTTCCTTCGAACCATATTCAAATAAAGAAAAATACGTCTCTAGACGTTCAATCCAATCATCCAACTTTTCTACATCGACACTGCATCGTAAAGTGGAATATCAACACGAAAATCAATTTTCAGATTCTTACCATGAAGTTTAGTTGATGTAGAACTTTTAAAAAACTCAATTTTCTTCTTTTCTTCGTCCTCATCTTCTTCTTATTCTTCTTCTTCTTCATCCTCTTCTTCCAAAGTTTCAGGTGAAGGCGGAACCTTTTTCTTTGTCTTCGACTTGGGTGTATGAGAACGAATACATTCAATCAATTCTTCAAGGGTGGTTTGAATCAACTTCATATCTATATGTAGCGTAGCCACCTTTTCTTCCATAGTTTGTGGTTCGCTTTGCTTAGGTTCATCATTTGTCTTCGTCATCCTTGATCCCCTTGTTTTCCTAACGTATTCTAGCTTCTCGAGTACCTCACCAAGCTTTATGTAGAGAGATCTAGTGAAAACCATAAACCACATGGATCTACCCTAGAAACTAACCTTGCTCATGGTACCAATTTGATACGTATGATCTTTATACCTTGGTAGATATATTACTATAAAGGCGGAATTCAGAATAGTAATAAACGAAAAACTTAGAAAACAAAAGACACGAGAAAGTAATTCGAAGAAAAATATCTTCTCTAGATTATGAACAAGAAAACGATTACAATTCTCTCTTCGTTACGCCCACAATCTTCTCTAAATAGTGGATCAACCTTAAACTGTTTGCTAAGCTTGCACAAGTATTGTTCAAATCTTTCTCTAGGTTTTTCTGTATCCTTAGTAAACAACCAAACCTCACTATTTATAGACTTCATCGTACTCAGCTGACCAGGTCTTCTATTAGGAATCTATTTCCTAAACTAAGAGTGTTGCCTAAAACCAAACTCTTTCCTAACTAGGAATTCTGCCCAAATAAGGTTTCCTTCCTAATATAGGATTCTTCCCTCAACTTAGCTTGAGGTTTACTAAGTTCCTAAGAGGAGTAGGGATACATGTGTATCACATAGCTCATTGTTTTTATTGAGCTGAATTTAATTGCACGTCATATTAGGTCATTCAGTGAGAAGAATTGTAAACTACCAGAGTATATTTATGTTATAGTACTCTAAGGTCGTTGATAAAAAAAAATATTGATTGTTGTTTTTAATCGATTGGCCTGTTAAGTGATGAATGGTTAAACTTTACCGAATTCCTATTGATTACAACCTTAATTTGCTTTACTTTGCTTTTAGTAGTTATATTCGTGTTTATGGGTAAAAATCGTTTCTGCCGATTTCGGTAAATTCGGTAGGTGAGTGAGAAACTGGTTCAAACCCTAAACAAATGTGCTGCACGTGAGCACTTTATAGATTCGAGAGATCAATCTGTACAAGTCCGGCCTAAACCAAGAAATGGTTGTTCCAGACTTGCTTCGGTCACAAAGTGGAGGAGAAGGGTTGATTTGGGGAGGGAAGCAAAGAAAGGTGTTGAGACCGAGAATAATTCGAGAGAGTAGTGTCTCGACTTGTATCGTAAAGTGGAAGCTTCGTAAGCTTGCAAGAGATGAAAGCTTTTTGGAGAGCTTGCAAAGTTGCCTTTTCCGAGAGTGTAGTATTTTTCTCCTGACCGAGACTTGTTGTCTGGTGGAAATAGGTAAGACCTATTTATACAAGTCGAGATTGAAACGTACCCTGGCCTCATGAAGGAAGAGAGTAAAGTGTGAAATAATGGGAGGAGGTGGTAACCGCATGGTGTTAATGGGTGAAAACGTTTTTACCATTATTTCCTCATTTATTTGACCGCTTTATTCCTTTTCACGCTTTCTTAATGTGAGCGTAGTGTACGCCGCAAGTCGTGACCGCCAAACCAAAACCCCGGAAAGCATCCCCGCTTTGTTTTGATATCTCGAGTGTTGGTTGCACCTTGAGTGCAAGTGGCGCCGCTAGTGGCGCGCGTGTGGCATGTGCCATTGGCATGTGCGGAATGCCCTTGTCGCGGTTGTACCTCGAGCGCAAGTGGCAATGCCGAGCTGCTAGTGGCGTGCGTGGCATGTGCCAATGGCATGTGCGGAATGCCTTGGTGGTAGGTTGTACGTTGAGTGCAAGTGGCAATGCCAGAGCTGCTAGTGGCGTGCGTGGCATGTGCCAATGGCATGTGCGGAATGCCTTGGTGGTAGGTTGCATGGTTTGCGAGTTAGGCTACCATCGTGCATTAAGGGGCACGGCTAGGTGATGAAGGCTACCAGCGAGCGTGTT
The DNA here is from genome assembly GCA_023531295.1 of Papaver armeniacum. NCBI lineage: Eukaryota > Viridiplantae > Streptophyta > Magnoliopsida > Ranunculales > Papaveraceae > Papaver > Papaver armeniacum. The sequence goes on from JAJJWW010005971.1 coordinate 11,306, forward strand.
GGCATGTGCCAATAACATGCGTGGCCGTTAGGGCCGTGGCCTTGGTAGGAAAAGCTACCAGCGAGCATGTTGGCATGTGCCAATGGCATGCGTGGCCGTTAGGGCCGTGGCTTTGGTAGGAAAAGCTACCAGCGAGCATGTTGGCATGTGCCAATGGCATGCGTGGCCATTAGGGCCGTGGCTTTGGTAGGAAAAGCTACCAACGAGAATGTTGGCATGTGCCAATGGCATGCGTGGCCGTTAGGGCCGTGGCTTTGGTAGGAAAAGCTACCAGCGAGCATGTTGGCATGTGCCAATAGCATGCGTGGCCATTAGGGCCGTGGCTTTGGTAGGAAAAGCTACCCGGCGAGCATGTTGGCATGTGCCAATGGCATGCGTGGTCGGCTGGGGCCGTGGTCTTGGTAGGAAAAGCTACCAGCGAGCATGTTGGCATGTGCCAATGGCATGCGTGGTCGTTGGGGCCGTGGCCTTGGTAGGAAAAGCTACCAGCGAGCATGTTGGTATGTGCCAATGGCATGCGTGGCCATTAGGGCCGTGGCTTTGGTAGGAAAAGCTACCAGCGAGCATGTTGGCATGTGCCAATGGCATGCGTGGCCGACTTGGCCTAGGTTGCATGGTTTGCAAGCCTAGGGCGCTATATTTGGCATGTGCCAATGGCATAGCGGCTTGGAAATATGGCTTGTGGTGCGTGTTGGCATGTGCCAATGGCACGTACGGCCATGTTGACCTAGTTGCACGTTTTGCAAGCCTAGGGCGCTATATTTGGCATGTGCCAATGGCATAGCGGCTTGGAAATATGGCTTGTGGTACGTGTTGGCATGTGCCAATGGCACGTACGGCCATGTTGACCTAGTTGCACGTTTTGCAAGCCTAGGGCGCTATATTTGGCATGTGCCAATGGCATAGCGGCTTAGTTTGGCATGGTTGCCAATGAGTGCGATATGTAGTTTGGTTTGGCGTCGCTGCCATGGTGCACAGCGTGCGGCTTGGTTTTGGCGTTCTTGCCATGGTGCGCAGTGTGCGGCTTGGTTTGGCATTGTTGCCATGGTGCGCAGTGTGCGGCTTGGTTTGGCATTGTTTCCATGGTGCGCTTGGTTTGGCATTGCGGCTTGGTTTGGCATTGTTTCCATGGTGCGCGATGTGCGGATTGGTTTGGCATTGTTGCCATGGTGCGCAGTGTGCGGCTTGGTTTGGCATTGTTGCCATGGTGCGCAGTGTGCGGCTTGGTTTGGCATTGTTGCCATGGTGCGCAGTGTGCGGCTTGGTTTGGCATTGTTGCCATGGTGCGCAGTGTGCGGCTTGGTTTGGCATTGTTGCCATGGTGCGCAGGGTGCGGCTTGTTTTGGCATTGTTGCCATGGTGCGCAGTGTGCGGCTTGGTTTGGCATTGTTGCCATGGTGCGCAGTGTGCGGCTTGGTTTGGCATTGTTGCCATGGTGCCATGGCTTGGTTTGGCATTGTTGCCATGTGCGGCTTGGTTTGGCATTGTTGCCATGGTGCGCGGTGTGCGGTTGGTTTTGGAATTAGGGTTCGTGTCGAAAACCTAACTGGTATTTTGAAAAAATACCCCTATTAATTATTTACACCCGAGTTAAATGCTCTTAGTTAATGTGTTGCGGGTAACACTAGGTCATGGGGTTTTACGATTTTACCCCTTGTTTAAAAACCACCATCAACATTAAGTCCCCTGCTTAGCTCGGAACAGGGGCTTTGTTGGGGGGTAAGCATAAGATGGTGACAAACTATCAACAGCAAACCGTAAAGAGAATTGAGGAGGCTTTTCTGACCTTTTATAAACAGGATTTGGAATCCTTGCCTCTGGTAGTTTTGCACAAATCGGGAGGCTAGCACAATTGGTGGGGCCGGTGCAGCTTGGGCGACGTTGGGAAGTTGGCGTGAGTTGGGAAACTGAGTGTGCTAGTTGGTGGGACCGGCGCAAGGTGTGGAAGCTGTGCGTGTTTGCAGGCGTGACTTGAGCGGTCATTAGGAAGTTGGCGTGATTGGTGGGGCCGGTGCAGCTTGGGCGACATTGGGAAGTTGGGCGCCCTTGTGGGCCCGTTTCTTACACGCACGATTTTGGTAAAGGGAAATCCTTCCCTATTTCAGAATCTTCACGCCTATATATACAAAGTCCCTTTCTCCCATCTTGCACTTTCATCTTTTCATCCTTTCTTACTAGCGGCAGAGTCACAAAGAAAACCACCTTCCGGTATGTCTTCCAAGATTTCTCTTGTTTCCCTTTTTATGTAGGTGTAAACCCTAAGAGTAGGCGTTTATATATTGCGCATATAATTTCTTGGCGTGCCTCTTGTAGAAAACATTGTATGTATGCGCCTAGGGAAATACTGCATATATTATTCGAACCCGTAGGAAAGTGCTCCATATATAATTTTGAACCCGAAGAAGGATACTGCAGACGCACTTGAGCCTGTATAAAATACTGCGTATAATTTTGAACCTTGAAGAAAATACTGCGTGTGCAGTTTCGAACTTGTAGAGAATACTGTATACGAATCCCGAAGAAGAATACTGTATATGTGCTTCATATGACTTCGAACCCGTAGGAAATATTGCATATATGAATTTCGGTCCTGAGAGAAATATTGCGCGTGCAGTTTTGAACCCGTAGAAAAATGCTCCATATATAATTTTGAACCCGAAGAATGATACTGCAGACGCACTTGAGCTCGTATAAAATATCGCGTATATAATTTGAAACTCGAAGGAAATACTGCGTGTGTATTTTTGGACCCTGAAGAAAATACTGCGTGTGTATTTTTGAACCCATAGAGAATGCTCCATATATAATTTTGAACCCGAAGAATGATACGCCCTTTCTCTCTTCTTTTTTTTTGTATTTCGGGCTTTCCTTTGTTGGGCGCGGTTATGTGTCAGGGAGATAATTTTGTCTTTCTATGTGTGCAGATATCTTGTTACTAAGTTGTTATGAAGAAATCCGGTAAGATGTTACCTGAACAAAATTTCGCCTCATCGAAAGATGTCCATAGTTCCAAACCGAACACGGATGATGAATTCTTCGCCAAAAAACTTGCCTCTTCTCGGAAAAATCACCCAGGCTTCGTGCCAATTTTGTTAACCGGTGGTGAAGATGAAAAGAAGACACGTTCGGTTCGCCTAGAGAACACCATACGGTTCTGTCTTCATAAAGGGGTATATTCCTCTTCCAATATTGATTTCAGGATGTGCCAAAGCCCATTGCGTTCTTTTGATAGATGGGTTGAGTTCATGGTGAGTAAGGAGCATATAAATACCAACTTGACTCGAGCGCAGATTATTGATGTCGTCGAGCTTCATAAATCTCCAGATTAGGAAGGATATCTCGGGCTTGGTTGCTTTCATCTCCGGATGGTGTTCGGACACCCATACGATCATATGTAGATGGGGTGAGATAACTTTCTCCTTGGAGAGTGTGGCTCTCTTGTCGAATCTTCCGTAGAATCGGGAATCTTAAAATCCAATTATCTCGAAAGTGAGGGGAAGATGCGGGATGACCTTGCCGCTAAGTTGGAAGATTTTGCTCGGAAAGACTCCTTTGCGAAGTCGAAGGATTCCGTCCGGAAAGAGGATGAAAGGTGCCTTTACGGTGGTGGATATCTCAATGGTTTCCGGACGAGCCGGAACCCGAATGGCAAAAGCACGTGATCTTCACGTTGCAAAGCACTTTTGGCTCTCTCGGTTGTCTAGAGACATTTTTGACGACGGTTCGGTAAGAAGGAGATAAGACCAGAGTTGCTAGTGATTGCTGTGAAGTTGGCAAAAGGTGAAGTTCTTCCTATTGGCAAGCTATTCCTCGGTTCCTTGTATGTGCATCTGGATCACCTAGTTGCGAACATGCGAGTTTCGAATGGTTTCATGAAAGTGAATTCATATGTGCACGTTGCTTTTCTGCAAGTCTGGCTATGGGAGCACTTTGAGAAGTATGCTCCGAAACCGATGCCTTCGATTCCCGCGAGTTGGGGCGGTTCTCGAATTCTTCGATGGGTGAACAGGCGTCCAAGAGTTGGTGTGAGCTTGGTTAGTCTTCTTGACAAGTCGTATGAAATCAGTTTTCGCCCATGGGAGCCGGTCCATAGGTCGGTGACTCAAATTGACACCTTTGCTTCTGCTCCGAACATGACTTTGTCTTCTGATGGCGATTTGAGCGTTGGTGAAAACTTGTTTATTCAAAGCTGCATGTCCGGTTATAAGCCGTCTTTCTTTATGGGGTCTTTCCAGATAGCTTCTTACAATATTGACCGTGCTGCTCGTCACATGGGTTTCGATCAAGGGGTGCCTCTTGCTTACCAGCCGGTGATCCCTAAGGATTCATTGCGTGCCGCCCTTAATGCCAGTGCCCTTGAGCCGGGTATCCGCCTTCCCTTCTTTCAAACGGGAAGAGTAACTTCGACGACCTTCGGCTATAACGAGTTCTGGTGCGACGAGTTTATTATGATCCAAGATTTTGTGAATAACGTGGTGGAGAACGTTCGTTGTAGACCTTCCCAGCAGTTTTGAAGAAGTATCCAATGTTGAGAGATCTCAAGCGAAAGTTGCCTAGCAACTCGGAAAGTCCCCAGGCCAAGGAACGGAGAACGAAAAACACGTGTTCCGGACGGTTTCAAAAGATCCTCCCACAGCTCTCGTGTCTTTCAGTTCTTCCAATAACCAGGTATGTGTCGCTTCTTCATTGGTTTGTCTCCAAAACACGTGAATTTCTGCTGAAAACATGTGTCTTGTTTCTTCCAGGGCTTCGGTAGTGTTAATGCTTTCGCTGCCCTTGCACGTTGCCAGGAGACGGCAATTTCTTCAAAGAATTCCAAGAACTGAGCCTTCTCATAGCGGTGATGAGTCAGAGAAAGAAGAAAGTTCGACAAGTGAGAGTGATTCCTCCGGCAAAGACCTTTGGTTCTTTTTCGGGAAGTGGTTCGGTGAGTTCCGCGCTTCTCTTCTTTCTTCTTCTGTTTCTTCTTTTGAAAAATGTCTGACTCAAGTTCGCAGGAGGAATCCGGTTCGGAGGACGATTCTGGGGTAGAGCCACACGGAAACTTGCCTTTGGTGGCCTCCGCCGGTGACTTGGAGATGGGAGTTAGCCAATTGCCGGGCACAGATGTGGTTCAAACGGTGGATGATTCTCTGATGGTTGCTGCCGTAGACATGGAAGAAAATCCTCTGCGAGTCGTGAGGCCAGGCGCAGGCGCCATTTTTGATCCTCCGTACTTGGTTCCTTATCCATGTCATGTGCTGGTTGGCGGCTTCAGCGTGCCGGCTAAGCATGAGGCGTTGTACACCGTAACTGGGAGAAGTACGGACATATGGCCACAACCAAGAAAGTCACTAGTCGATTTGCGCTGGTTAAGCGTGTAGAAGAGGCTTTATCTTCCATCGAGGATATGCGTGAGGTGGCTGGTCACACCGTTTCTGAAGACGTTATTGCCGACTGGGAGCACCATCGCGAAGTGTGCGTAGACAATGAGTTCAACACTTCATGGTTTGTCGAAGGCCTTGCTGAGATCCAAAAGTTTAAAGATGCAACAACCGAAAGCCTTTTCGCCGAGGAGATTGCACGACAGGAGGTAGAACTCGAAAAGCTTTCCAAGATGTTGACTATGAAGAGAGCGGCTCTTGAAGATGCAAAGTTGACTTTCTCCAAGAAGAACATACCTTTGTTGGATGATTTTCCTTGAATGTTTCTCTCGTTAAACTTTCATTTAGGTTCTCTCTCTTTTTTTTTTTTGAAAGACATATTGGATGTCCGGTTCAAAGTTTGACTAGGTTTTGGTAGGCAAGTGGTAGCTTTTGAGGATATTGGATTATTTCTGGGATGAATGGTTTTTATAGTATAACTCTGATTATGCTTTGGGAAAAGAATATTGCTTTTATGAAAGTGTGTGCTAGCAATAGGCACAAGAGTATGACGGTTTTATTAAGAACCTAAAAACAGATCGTTTATCTTGCCCAATCTAATTTTACTCACTTGCAAACACGCCTCTCTCTAAGTAAAGGCGGCTTTCTTTGGTAGCATCTCCGATTAGTCCCCAATTCTTTGGTAGAGTCTTCAGCGAGTCCCCGCTTTTTTGGTGTAGTTTTAACAATCGATAACCGGGTTGTCCGGCGGTTGAGTCGATCGAGTCGCAAGTCTCCAATCGCTGGTAGCATCTTCAACGAGTCCCAGTTTTCCAGTGTAGTTTTACAACCTGTAACTTAGGGTTATCTGGCGATTGAGTCGGATCGAGTCGCCTTCCCCTATCATCTTGACATCTCGGGTCAAAGAACGAGATCGACAGGCCCGACATTGTAGCCGATAGATCAATCCTCCCGCCGTGGTCGCCAATTGTTTATGGGTAAAAATCGTTTCGCCGATTTCGGTAAATTTGGTAGGTGAGTGAGAAACTGGTTCAAACCCTAAACAAATGTGCTGCACGTGAGCACTTTATAGATTCGAGAGATCAATCTGTACAAGTCCGGCCTAAACCAAGAAATGGCCGTTCCAGACTTGCTTCGGTCACAAAGTGGAGGAGAAGGGTTGATTTGGGGAGGGAAGCAAAGAAAGGTGTTGAGACCAGAATAATTCTGATAGAGTAGTGTCTCGACTTGTATCAGAAAGTGGAAGCTTCGTAAGCTTGCAAGAGATGAAAGCTTTTTGGAGAGCTTGCAAAGTTGCCTTTTCTGAGAGTGTAGTATTTTTCTCCTGACCGAGACTTGTCGTCTGGTGGAAATAGGTAAGACCTATTTATACAAGTCGAGATTGAAACGTACCCTGGCTTCATGAAGGAAGAGAGTAAAGGATGAAATAATGGGAGGAGGTGGTAACCGCATGGTGTTAATGGGTGAAAACGTTTTTACCATTATTTCCTCATTTATTTGACCGCTTTATTCATTTTCACGCTTTCTTAATGTGAGCGTAGTGTACGCGCAAGTCGTGACCGCCAAACCAAAACCCCGGAAAGCATCCCCGGTTTGTGTTGATATCTCGAGTGTTGGTTGCACCTTGAGTGCAAGTGGCGCTGCTAGTGGCGCGTGTGGCATGTGCGGAATGCCCTTGTTGCGGGTTGTACCTCGAGCGCAAGTGGCAATGCCAGAGCTGCTAGTGGTGTGCGTGGCATGTGCCAATGGCATGTGCGGAATGCCTTGGTGGTAGGTTGTACGTTGAGTGCAAGTGGCAATGCCAGAGCTGCTAGTGGCGTGCGTGGCATGTGCCAATGGCATGTGCGGAATGCCTTGGTGGTAGGTTGCATGGTTTGCGAGTTAGGCTACCAGCGTGCATTAAGGGGCACGGCTAGGTGATGAAGGCTACCAGCGAGCGTGTTGGCATGTGCCAATAACATGCGTGGCCGTTAGGGCCGTGGCCTTGGTAGGAAAAGCTACCAGCGAGCATGTTGGCATGTGCCAATGGCATGCGTGGCCGTTAGGGCCGTGGCTTTGGTAGGAAAAGCTACCAGCGAGCATGTTGGCATGTGCCAATGGCATGCGTGGCCATTAGGGCCGTGGCTTTGGTAGGAAAAGCTACCAGCGAGCATGTTGGCATATGCCAATGGCATGCGTGGCCGTTAGGGCCGTGGCTTTGGTAGGAAAAGCTACCAGCGAGCATGTTGGCATGTGCCAATGGCATGCGTGGCCATTAGGGCCGTGGATTTGGTAGGAAAAGCTACCAGCGAGCATGTTGGCATGTGCCAATGGCATGCGTGGCCGCTGGGGCCGTGGTCTTGGTAGGAAAAGCTACCAGCGAGCATGTTGGCATGTGCCAATGGCATGCGTGGCCGTTGGGGCCGTGGCCTTGGTAGGAAAAGCTACCAGCGAGCATGTTGGCATGTGCCAATGGCATGCGTGGCCATTAGGGCCGTGGCTTTGGTAGGAAAAGCTACCGGTGAGCATGTTGGCATGTGCCAATGGCATGCGTGGCCGACTTGGCCTAGGTTGCATGGTTTGCAAGCCTAGGGGCGCTATATTTGGCATGTGCCAATGGCATAGCGGCTTGGAAATATGGCTTGTGGTGCGTGTTGGCATGTGACAATGGCACGTACGGCCATGTTGACCTAGTTGCACGTTTTGCAAGCCTAGGGCGCTATATTTGGCATGTGCCAATGGCATAGCGGCTTGGAAATATGGCTTGTGGTACGTGTTGGCATGTGCCAATGGCACGTACGGCCATGTTGACCTAGTTGCACGTTTTGCAAGCCTAGGGCGCTATATTTGGCATGTGCCAATGGCATAGCGGCTTAGTTTGGCATGGTTGCCAATGAGTGCGATATGTAGTTTGTTTTGGCGTCGCCGCCATGGTGCGTAGCGTGCGGCTTGGTTTTGGCGTTGTTGCCATGGTGCGCGATGTGCGGCTTGGTTTGGCATTGTTGCCATGGTGCGCGGTGTGTGCGGCTTGGTTTGGCATTGTTGCCATGGTGGTTTGGCATTGTTGCCATGGTGTGCGGCTTGGTTTGGCATTGTTGCCATGGTGCGCAGTGTGCGGCTTGGTTTGGCATTGTTGCCATGGTGCGCAGTGTGCGGCTTGGTTTGGCATTGTTGCCATGGTGCGCAGTGTGCGGCTGGGTTTTGGAATTAGGGTTCTGTATCGAAAACCCTAATCTGGTATTTTGAAAAAATACCCCTATTAATTATTTACACCTGAGTTAAATGCTCTTAGTTAATGTGTTGCGGGTAACACTAGGTCATGGGGTTTTACGATTTTACCCCTTGTTTAAAAACCACCATCAACAATTAGATAAAAACCTCAAAAGCCGCGCTTGGTTATGAAACAAGTTGACAGCAAAGATGAATTTCATGCTTTTTGTGGCAACGATATATTTCTAATCATTATACTCCAATTGAACTTAGTAACTTTCACTAGTTGTCCTTATCAGATGATCCATAAGTACGCCATGAATCTGAATCTCAAGATTTTCGTACTTTCGAATCTTATGCTTATGAAGGCCACCTTGGTTCTAAAAGAACGACTGAAAAAGCTCTTGAAAATAGTCTGTATTGGTTCACTACCTTATTTTAAGATGCTTGTGTAATAAGGCTTGTGATAGATGTCAGAAAATCAAACTAGGTGTCCTAAAATCAAATTACTACAACCGAGTCTCTGTTGATATATTTGATATGCAGGATATTGTCTTTGTTGGGTCTTTTATGAGTTCCTATGGATATGTGTATGTACTATTTGTTTTGGATTATATATATAAATAAGCGAAATCTAAAGCCGAAAATCGAAAACTAAGCATTTAATCCCAAACAAGTTGGGGTAGGCTAGAAACGAAATCCAAGATAGATCAAGAGGTCGGCTCACATCGCTTTATTCATCAGGATGCATCGTAGGAGAGTATCTCCTAAAAGTTTTATATGTGGGTTTCATCTCATGAAGATATGTCTGAGTTTCACGTTGGCTTTCCAAGCATGTCACTACCTTATCCTGTTGTCATGGCTGAGGACAGACCGTGCAGGGAGAAGTTACATAGGCGAAGTTTGATCCTTGGTACATTTTGCGTCGTAGGTTCGCTTTTGGAATGGTGTGAGCAGGCATTAATTCAAACATAAATCCGCTCAATCTAATTTTTAGGATATTTTGAAATTTAAAAAATCTAGGATTTTGATTATTTGAGATGTTTTCGATATTTTTGATTTTAGTCATTATGTTATTCTAGTCTTTGATATTTTGTTTTGCGACCTGCCGTTTTGGAGTTAAATTTGCAGTACGGTTAATTAAAATTTGTTTTAGGGTTTTATTTATGTAGCCTATAAAGGCCGTTCCCAAACCATAAAGAATAAAAATACCAATAATGTTTAGTATTTTTAATGTAACAAGTTTCTTTTCAATTATTTATTTCATAATTCAAATTAAATTTCTACAATTACTGTGTAGGGCACAAACGGTAGTGTGGGGAGGACGAATCTCCCCCTTGTCTTACTGCTGAATTTGGGTTCACGTGTTGACGGCTAGAAATGAAATCCTGGATATAAATCGTGAGGTCCGCTGCGCATCACAGAGGTGGAAGCTAAAGTCATCGAATCTTATTTCAGAGCATAAAGAAAGTCGATAACTCGACCTTTGTCGGCTTTCATTTGTGACTCGCCAGTATCGGATACACACTCCATATAACACGGTGTCACACCTCCAAATGCCCCAAGCATATTTTTCGCGAAAGTGTAACCCGACAATACAGTGGTTCAGTGATCTCTTATCACCCACTCGTATTTCAGCCTTATAAGTTTGCACCAATGCAAACAGCCAACTACCCTGTGTTATGCAACAAAAGACTTAACTTAGATTTTCTCTACCAGCAATATAGCCCATACTATAAAGGGGTTTCTGCCATGTTTATGCTTCATAGAATTGGGTGAGTAGTTTCGAATCAATAGAATACTAAGACAAACATAGAAGACAACAAACTCTCTTTTATTAGCTTAAAGGAGAAGATTACAAAATCAGTCCAACCAATGGACTTACAAGCTTATTCTCTAAGCCTAACACAAATACTCTCTCTACTGCAATGTGGTTCCTTAACACTTGAAGACTTGCGTTTGCAAAGGTTGTCTGGCTATTTATAATACCAAGAACCAGGGCCAATCCGTATGCAACTCGGTTGCACGCCCTATGAACAACCATCTGTCCATAGGCAGTTCCCTAATCGCCACAGTTCCTTTTTAACTGCTAACTTTAGTGCTGGCTTACAGAATGGCGCCACACTTGTCCCGAACGGTTAGGCTATGTCAAACTCGGTTATAAAGCCACTTTATAACCGTCTCTAACTTGCTCTTTCACTTTGGCATGCGTATGATGCACACACACTCGTAACCGACAGCTTGAACTCAAATCCGACAATCATTGCGATGCACTAACTTTGGCCCGTGCCAATGTTCGACAATGGTTGTGCTTTACTCACTCTTGGCCTATGCCTAGTATCCTGCAATGGTTGCTCTTCATTCAAATTGCACTTCTGCCAAGTATTCAGCAATGGTTGCGCTTCATTCATCTCGATCATGCACTTAGTTGTTAGAGCATTGCTCGGTCGAACTCGCATGCGTTGCTATCTCAAGCATGTTTGTCAATGTTAGTGATCAAAACTATAAGTCTTGATTTCTAGCCTATTATAGCTAAAGGTCTCGGACTAGGATATAAAGTGTAGTTGAGCTCAAGACTCCATGGCAATCATCATACAAGACGAAGGACTACTCAAGGAACTGGTGGAACTTCATCGACTAAAAGGTATGTGGAGACTTGAACTTATCTGTCACTCAAAAGTCTATTTACTCTATCTCCTATTCTTGAGACAAAAGTCGTTTTGATATATAGACTTTAATTATACACATTTGTTATTTCGAGCCGAGTTTAACTCGCCTACCAATTTCTCGAAATATGTGTTGGTAAGCTTTCGCTTTAGCCAAATTCATCTTTACCTAGTGACGAATGTCATGTTATGTTTCAATCACTTTGAAAATTGCTCTGACGAAAAATGGTCTGTGAATAACGTCTATATAACGTCCTCTGAGAATGTTTCAATGATTGAAATGAGAGTTTAGATTACATAACCATTGGTAGGATATAAGCATTGTTGTGGAAACACATATATGTATAAGTCCTTATTCCTTGAACCAAAGTTTGCGAACTTTGTTGATCAAGAGAAACGGAATGTGGCGTGAGCCAAGTCCGCGAACTTGCGGAAGTTCTCGACCCGAGAATTTATGCTGGAGTTTGTGAACTCCTTCCGTGAGCTTAAGTCCGCGAACCCAGTCCGCGAACTTGAGTAGGTTATATCTAAAATCGGTTGTTCTTGAACTCATGTTTATATAAACTAAGGAATGCTTTTGCAAACCGTGGCTATAAAGTTCATGAACCGATTCGAGTGAATCAAACCGTTGTTGCTTCGATTGTGTCTTGTGTAGTTACATAAGATCTAAGCAATTGAAAAACTCTCTAACTAGTTCATTTGAGTCATTTGAACTAGTTATGGTGAAAAAGAATATGGTTGATATGAAAGTGATCATATGGCTAACCATTTGGTTAACTATTGTTGAACCAACAAATGTTAATGTTTGGGAACGGTTACATAAACCCAAAATTGGACATTTCATTTGTGTGTAACAAGCTAAGGTTTCGATCCAATGGTTGAGAAATATTAGCTTGAATCTAATCAGGTTTTCATCTAACGGTGAATATTGAATGCTTTGTTACCAAGCTAACATTGATTGCAAACCCTGATTTGAAAGAATATATAAGGGAGAACTCTAGCAACTGGGAAACCTAATCCCCACACCTTACGTGTGATACTAGTTGCATAAGCTAGAGTCTATTCTCCTTTAACCTTGGGTTTTCTTCTCTAAACCAGGTTAACGACTTAAAGACTTCATTGGGATTGTGAAGCCAGACCGATACTACTTTTCTTGTAGTTGTGTGATCTGATCTTGTTGTTTCTATCGTACGAGTACAATTGGAATAATTGGCTTGAGATTTATATCTCCGATAGGAAAGATAGAAAAGAAATCACAAACACTTCGTCTCATCGTTTGTGATTCCGCAATATCTTTTTTCGTTGCATCGATTAAGATTATTGTGAGGTGATTGATAATACTAGGCTGTTCTTCGGGAATATAAGTCCGGGTTATCAATTGGTTCCTGTTCACCTTGATTTATCAAAAGACGGAACAAAAACTCGTAGGTATATTCGTGGGAGACGGATTTATCTATTACCGTAGACTTTTCTGTGTGATACAGATTTGTTTATTAAAGTTTTCGACTTTGGGTCGTAGCAACTCTTAGTTGTGGGTGAGATCAGCTAAGGGAATCATGTACGTAGCATCCTGCTGAGATCAGAGGCGTAGGAGCATAACTGTACCTTGGATCAGTGTGAGATTGATTGGGGTTCAACTACAGTCCAGAACGAAGTTAATTTGGAGTAGGCTAGTGTCTGTAGCGGCTTAATACATTGTGTGTTCAATCTGGACTAGGTCCCGGGGTTTTTCTGCATTTTCGGTTTCCTCGTTAATAAAATTCTGGTGTCTGTGTTATTTATATTCCGCATTATATTTGTTTATATAATTGAAATATCACAGGTTGTGCGTTGTTCAATCAATTAGAATATCCGACCTTTTGGTTGTTGATTTAAATTGATTGACACTTGGATATTTGTCTTTGGTACCATCCAAGTTATCTCTCTTTGATAAAGACTCGCAGATTTCTATTTGCTTGAGTAAAGATCAAATCGAGAGATTGAGATATAAACTCTTTGATATACTTTTCTCTAGATTGAGTCTGACTGTCTAGTTGATTCTCTAGAAAGTATATTGGAGTTTATCCATACATATTGCTAAGCGAAATATTGGGTGTGGTTGTTGTACCCCCGCTTTTTCATAAGAGCTCATTTGGATGCCAACACCCAAATATCATGCCAATTGAGTCTTAACTTGCTTAGTTCAGCTTCATACTTCATATGCATCACTTGCATCCTTTTTGGAGAGTAATAATCATCAATGGCGCATTTGGCAACGCCTCTGTTGCATATGCATTGTCCAAGACTTGGCCAATGCTTGGAACGATGCCAAAGTCATCTCATGACTTGCATTTCATCCTTTGTTCCTTCCTTGAGCTGGGCTAACTCTGAATAAGGATATGCAACACTATCGCATAGTATTTCATGTGCTAAGTAGCCTTTCTTGTCTCATCCGAATTGGCGTTGTCGGACCATACAGCTTCATCTGCCAAGCTACAACTTCAGTATTACGCAATGATTGTGCAGCACTGTTGAGGCATGTTATACACGGCTAAAAGAAACCATTTTTTTTTTTTTGTGAAGCATAGAAACAAGTTTTTGTAATAGAGCTTTCGTATTATTTTTGTGTTATTATAATTAAACGATTTAAATCATATTTGTGTTATTATAATTAGACGATTTAAATAATATGTATTTTAACCTGGCTTGATTGGGGTATACCCGGATTAATTGGGGTATACCTAATAAGACAAAACCGGGGTCATTTTGAAGTAAAAGAAGACACCCCTTAACCATGTATTTTCTAAATGGCTAAATTGCCCCTACCTAATTAACATTAATAATATGTTTAGGTTAATTAATTTAATTAGTTAATTAGTTGAATTAAAATTCTAAAATTAGGTATTATTTGGATTGAACTCATGAATTATGTGTTATGGTTTTTGAGGATTTTTTCGTGTAATGGAAATGAAACTACACTAGCCAAATACTTCTACAAAGGGGATTGCAAAGCTGCTAAGTGATTTATACTCAAAATCATAGAAGAAATCAACACTTTCAATTCTGAAAGTATGAAAAGTCGGCAAGGTCGACAAAAAATACCCTGCCGACTATAGGATTTTTGACATACAGAGAAAGGGGTTACAAATGCATAATTAGTCGGCAAGGTTTTAATTTCATAACCTTGCCGACTAAACTATAGTCGGCAAGGTTCAATTTCTTGGTCAGCAAGGTTCAAATTTTCAAGTTCTCAGTCGGCAAGGTATAAGGATGAATACCGTGACGACCCTGTAAATATTACTTTCAGAAACAAAACTCTTGGAAAAGTCGGCATGCTATTCATCCTATAACCTTGCCGACTAAAAATAAATATGAAAAGTCGGCATGATATTCATCCTATAATCTTGCCGACTAGTATTAGTCGGCAAGTTCGAAAAAAATTCCCAGCCGACTTTTACCATCATAAGGGATTTGAGTACATACTCAGTTTGAGATTGGGTACAAAATCATACCCAATCTCAAAACCCGTATACTTTTTTTTTTTTTTGTTCATTTTGATTTTGATTTTATTTTTTTATTTCATCATGTAGAGATTTTGAAATCATACCCAATCTTAAAGAGATTTTGAATTTTTTTTTATAGGTTTTAGTTGGCAGGGTTTGAATTTGGCTGAAAATAGTAAGGACAATTTGGTCTTTTAGCATCTTTTAGACACCCCTTAACGCACTACCTTGGATGGGTTTAAAATTGGTATACCCCAATTAATATGGGTATACCCCGATCAAGCCAGGTATTTTAAGGCATCATCACTCACAGTGTCAACCTCAAGAATTGCACCACCCAAGTATCAATCATATATGTAATTTAAGGCATCATCACTCAGTGTCAACCCGAAGAATTGCACCACCCAAGTACATTACAAAGGGTCCGAAGTACTTTGTCTCCATACAAGGCCAAGCAAGATAATTTGTACCATCCAACTTATGGGATGTTATATCGTCATTGGAGTAAGAGAATATTGGGGTCGAACTCCTAGAATGAGGACTGATATTGTCAAAAATTCTAGACATTGATCTGTTGTTGCTAAGGCTTATTCCTATGCACATGCCAAAAAAAATCAGTTTGGCATGCCATGTGGCATGGCAAATAAGTTTGCCCACTATAGTAAATATGGCAAATTTGATTAAAAACATATATTTAATTGTGTTGAGTGGGACTTTAATGAATAAGATATATATTTATATTTGTGTGGTAGGGTAGGGTATTTATAAAAAGTTTAATATTATAATATATTAAGTGAGACCCTATAGATATAAAAATATATTAGAAAAGTGAAAAAGTAGGAGAGAAGGATAGATTATCTCCCCTCCTTTAAAACACTAAGTCATATGAGCTCCCACGTCGCACGGTGAGTATGACACCCCTCTCAAATTAAATTAGATAAAAGTTTTCACACAGAGCAATTCTGGAGAGAACAAATGGCGGGACTCTATTGGTCGAGACATTAAAATCTGAATTACACTATGTTTACACCATGTATTTAACTAGCCGTTTGTAACACCGTTAGCCAAAATGTGGGTATACAACACTTATGTGTGAATTTATGCTTAACTAATTACTTACACTTGGTTTACACCAAAATACTTAACTGTATGTTATTAACGCCAGTTAGGTAGACAATACATCAATTACTGTTGTGAAACTTAAACGAGAAATCTAACGCCATAGGTGGACAATAAACCCTAATCTTTTGATCGGATAATCCTAATTAACTCCCGCGATCTCCACTACCAACTCCTTTCTTCTCCTAATCAGGTATGAATTTTATTTCTCTCTATTATGCTTGCTTTTGATTTTCTATTTTTTGTGTGTATTACGATATGCTGCCACTGATATGGTCGTGTAATCAGAAGATTAAGACGTGATTTAGAGTCTGTGAGGTAGTGGGAAGCTTGGGTGTGATTCGAATTTGGTTTTGGCAGCAAGATGATACAAGTTAATGACGTATATGAATATTTCATGTGTTAGGAGATTTGGATTTTCGCAGGAATTGAATAAATTGTAGAGAAGGAGATCTGGAATGGAATATAAATCAACAGTATTGTAGTATATCCTCACAACAAAAATGCATAAAGGTGTTTGTAGAAAGTCCCGAGAGATAAATTTTACAACCCTAATTGTCTACTACCTCTCTCCCTCTATCAATTCTCCTTCTTTCGAGTTTTTAATGTTAGCTAAATTTTTAGAAACCACGTTTAATCGTCTTGAGTATCAGCTATCAGCTTACGGATCACCTTCTACAGAGAAGTTAAAATTTGTATATTAACTCTGATTTATGAAAATATATTGATCAACCCAACTCTGTATTTTTGAGTTGTGTATGGTTACGGAAAGTAGTACTAAAGATTGCAAATAAAATGAATTTCTGAATGTTCAATTTTTGGAAGTAGAACTGAAGATTGCAAATCAGATGAACTTCGAATGTTCACTTTTCGGAATTAGAACTTCTGAGTATTCAGTTTTCATATTTCGGTAGTAATCCATTGATTTATCTTATAGTGCACATAACATGTTTGATTAGATTGTCTCTACTTCAAAGAAAATTTTTGAATGCTAATGACGGATATTTTTAAACAGGTTACGGAATACACCTGTCATGTTGGATACTCCAACTTCTGGAGGTGTTTTTGGCGTATAAGCTATATACGAGCCTTACTTTCATGGTATTTATCTTTAATCTTAATTCTTCTTATTGTCCTTTAGGATTAGACAGGCCTGTATTATTATTCGTTTTTTTGTTGTTGGTGGATCTATTTTAGCAACATATAACATTTAAAACAGTGAAGAATGATTGATGCCAAATGAGCTTAGATGAATGTTAGGATAGCTGAGAAGAAACTGGTGGCAGTATTGTAATGTTTGTTATTGCAGTGGGTTGAACTGAAGGCTTGAGAACAACAAGAAGATGATGGTACTGAGAGTGCAATTGTGTTGGCTGTGGGTTGTACTGAGAGTGCATTGCAAGGATGGTTTGCATTTTTTGTTGCAGTTGCAGTCAATGGCAGAGGTTGTTTTCAATGGTTCAGGGTGGTATTGATGGCATGAAGTGATATGCTAGATTCAGGTAAAGAGGAGACCAAGAAGAAGAAGCTGATGTTGCCTGAGTTAAGAAGATAAAATCAGATTGCAGTGTAATTGTGCACATGGTAAACATGCTTACTTTAAGGGACTCTGACATATTATTCAAGCATTTTCAAAAGGTGCATCTAGCTTTATTACAGGAAATTTCAAATAACCATGTCGTTAACAGTGATTACATATGTTGTGACACCATTATAATATTGCACATTGAATTCTTAATGAGATGCACTACAAAAACAAGAAAAGACCCATGAATATTTGGGACTGCTTTTCAGTGGCATGTTAAGACAAACCAGTTGTATGTTTATATGTCTTTTAAAGGATTTATTTCCATTAAACCACGTTTTAGGACAAATTCCTTACTATTTAGTAGATGTGTGTAAGCAATCAGATTTCTTAGCTAATGAGAGCTCTTATCAACCATTTTCTACTATTCTGTGTTGTATGGGCCGTTCTGTTGCCTTTTCTTAAGGACGCACTGGATTTCTTGAAAGAACTCCTGGAAACACAATCTGGAATGAGATATTCAAAATTTAGAGAATTAATTACGGCATACAATTCGACGTTTGCATTGACATGGACGGGTGGCGAAATAGATAAATTCAGTTAATGATGGGAATGGTCCTTGGGTGTATATTGTAGGATCAGAATATCGCAACATCAATATCTCGCGAGATTAGTAAACGACGGCATTGCGAAGGCGTCGCAGAAGAGTAATATAAATGACGCAATGAATGACGATAGCCAGAACACGAGAAAGATGTGAGGATCTAGCGAAGTTTAGGAATGTCGCGAGATTGCATACTTGTACACTTGCGATATTTCGCAAGTCATTCCCGAAAATAAAGGATAGCTTAGCTGTCATCCATTGTATACTATCCTATATAAAGAGTCGAATAAGCATGTTGTGGGAGAGATCTTTTTCCGTGTGTTAGGCAAGTCATTAGGAGAGAGAAAGTTTGAGTGATTGTATTTTCTTTAGCTCTTTTCCATTTATCTTGTAATATTCAAGGAATTAATCAATAAAAAATCATAGTTATTCATCTTCAAATGGCTTAGTTGTGTTGAATTTAGTGAGGGGTGTAGTGTAGGATTTCCTGCAACTACATATTGGCGCTAGAAACAGGGAACAGATTGAAGATAAGAGATTGGATATTGCCATTAAAATTGATCAAATCAAGAGTATGATGGATAAATTGGAGAAAATCAGAATCAAGGAGAGTAATGGAGAATTGGAATGTAATATGATTACAAAAACAATGGTTAGTGAATTTCATGAAAGTATCAGAGGGAGAGTACATAAAAGAGATTTTGAAGGAAAGAAAATTATAACAGCAGAGAAGATGTTACCCTTGAAAGAATGGGAAAAACAGAGAATTATATTCACAGCAACGGAGATATCAGGAGAGAATTTAAATCACACATCTCCACTAGTGATTACGATAAGTGCCAGCAAAGAAGAAGGAAAATTAACAAAAACAATGGAAGAATGGGCAATAAATAGAACTTTGGTGGATACAGGGAGTTCAGTGAATATAATGTTTTATCATGCATATAAAAAATTGTGGTACAAAGATGAAGAAATGACTTCCGTAACATATCATATCTATGGTTTCGGCAAATCAATAACAAAACCTAAAGGGGAAATAAAAATACGAATTTTGTTGGGAGAAATTGAAACACATGTGACGTTATGTGTAGTGGATATGGAATCACCATATAACATGTTGTTGGGAAGACCATGGATACACGCAATAAAAGTTGTAGCATCAACATTTCATCAATGTGTCAAATTTCCTATACCGAGTGGAATTGGCGAAATCATAGGAGATACCGATAAAGGAAGGATATATCATCAAATCGAAGTAAAACATTATGAAGAAAAGGTGAAGAGGCGAAGAGATCGCAAGAAGATGGCAAAAGTAGCGAAAAAGGAAGAAGAATTTAGAACTTACATGATAAGAGCAGAAGAAGGAAAAGGAATATATGATGAAGAAAATGAACTTGCGAAGGAGGTAAAAGGACCAACGCCCATGGGAGAACCGAAGGCTAGCTACACTACAGCAGAACCAACAAAGGAAGTAAATATTGGAACTGAAGAAGAACCCTAGGTGTTAAAAATTGGGACAAAAATGGAAACAGATGAGGAAAAAGAGACTATTGATTTGTTGCGAGATTATAAAGACATCTTCGCGTGGGATATGGATGAGATGCCTGGAATAGATCCATCTGTAGCATGCCATAAATTAGAGATTGATAAAAATGCAAGACCATTCAAGCAAAGAATTAGAAAAATTGCAACAACATATCATCCTCAAATAGAAGAAGAGTTACAGAAGATGCTTGACGCCGGAATTATTAGACAAGCAAAATATCCCGAGTGGATAGCAAATATGGTCGTAGTACCAAAGAAGAAAAAAGGGATAAGAATTTGCATAGATTTTACCGATCTAAACAAAGCTTGTCCAAAAGATAGTTATCCTTTGCCAGATATTCCGTAAATGGTTGAGTCAGCAGTAGGAAATGAAAGGATATCCTCGCTTGATGGATACAAAGGATACAATCAAATTCCTCTCGCTGAAGAAGACCAAGAGCATACTGCCTTTTTCGCTCCAAGAGGATTATACTGTTATACAAAAATGCCATTTGGCCTGCGAAATACTGGAGCAACATACCAAAGGATGGTAGAAAAAGTGTTCGAAAAATGGATACATAGAACACTAGAGGTATACGTGGATGACATGTTAATAAAAAGTAAAGAAGCAAAAGATCATGTACGGGATTTGAAGGAAATTTTTGAACAAATGAGACATTTCAACATCAAAGTAAATCCAGAAAAATGTACCTTTGGAGTGGCATCTGGAAAAAATTTAGGATACATCGTGTCAAAAGAAGGAATACAAGTCGATCCAGAGAAAGTACAAGCAATTCGCGATATGCCGACACCAGCAACAGTGAAAGATGTGCAAAAGTTAAATGGATTATTAGCTTTGCTATGAAGATTCATCTCGCGATCATCTGATAAGTGCAAACATTTTTTCAACATACTTAAAAAGGGAGCGAAATTTAGGTGGACGGATGAATGTGAAAAGGCGTTGCAAGGAATAAAAGAACATCTAATGGATATATCAATATTACAAAAAGCAGAACCAGGGGAGGAATTACTAATTTACCTCGCGACAACCTCGCATGCACTAAGTGCAGTATTATTGCGAATGGACGCAGGTGTGGAAAAACCAATCTATTACATCAGCAAAACATTCAATGCCGCAGAGAAAAACTATTCAAAAATTGAAAAATTAATTTTGGCATTAGTTTACGGAACGTTTAAGCTTCGCATCTACTTCGAAGCACACACGGTAAAGGTAATGACAAAAGTACCAATTGAGTCAGTAATGAAAAATTCAAAAAGGTCAGGAAGGGTTGAAAGATGGAATGCTCAAGTAAGTCATTGCAAACTCAAATATGAAGTGTTATCCTCACCCAAATCACAAGTTGTTGCGAGACTTTTTAGCGAGAATTTCCATTGGAAGAGGATGAAGCAATGGAAGAAATGATGGATATAGAAGAAGAACATGGAAATCCAAGGGATTTATTAAGCGAGCCAAATAGATGGGAAATATTGGTAGATGGATCGTCAAATGGAGAAGGTAACGGAATTGGGATCATTGTAATTTTGGAGAAGGCAATAAAATGGCTTTCTCTTTTAGATTGGAATTTGCATCTACCAACAATGAAACAGAGTATGAAGCTATAGTACATGCTTTGCGATTTGCAATAGAAATGAAGTTGGAGAATGTAAGAGTTACCAGTGATTCTCAGTTAGCTATTCACCAGATAAAAGAAGAGTATACTACAAATGAAGCATCCTTGAAAAAATACAAAAAGCTTGTTGAAGAATTGTCAGCGAAGATACCAAAAATAAAGTGGAGACACATATCAAGAAAAGACAATAGACTCGCAGATGCTTTTACTTTTATATCAAGTATGATAACAGATCCATCTGCGAGATGCATAAAAATACAGACGCTTCTATCACCATCAATCAACAAAGAGGAAGAGGAAGAAGCAGAAGTAATGCTCATAGAAGATGAAACACAAAGACCCCATTGCGAGGATTGGAGGAAAGAACTTCATGCTTATCTAATGAAAGGAGAAACACCAAGAAATAGATTAGAGATGCACAAATTAAAAAGCCGTGCAACAAATTATGAATTAAGAGACGGGGTATTTTACCGAAGATCCTTTAATGGACCCTCGCTTAGATGTTTAACACATAAGGAATGAGAAGCATTGTTAAAAATGCTACACAGTGGGGATGCTGGCAATCATAGTGGCGGAAGGTCTTTAGCACATAAGGCGAAAATGCAAGGCTATTATTGGCCATATATGCATGAAGATGCGAAACAAATATCAAGACGTTGCGAAGATTGTCAAAGGCACGAAAAGAAAATACATGCACCAGGAGCACCATTAACTTCTTCAACAAGTGTATGGCCTTTTGGAAAGTGGGGGTTAGATATTGTAGGACCATTTTTACCAGGTACAGGGCAAAGGAGATATCCGATTGTCGCTCTGATTATTTCACAAAGTGGGCGTATAAAAGCGGTACAACACATTCGCGATAAAGATAATTTCACTTTCATATTCGAAAACATAATATGCAGATTTGGAATTCCAAACCTGAGTTGGTATCTTACAATGGGAAGCTTGATTTGAGGGACAAAATATAGAATTCTTGCTTAATGCATTTAAAATAAAGTGTGGGAAATCAACTCCTTTATACCCACAGACCAATGGGAAAAGCGAAGCAACAAATAAAACAATCGCCGATATACTGAAGAAGAAATTAGAAGGGCATAATAAGGCATGGTGTGAACAAGTGCATAATGCAGTATGGGCTTATAATACAACAAGGCGAGAAGCTACGGGGATGTCACCATTTTGTCTAACCTATGGAGTTGAAGCTGTACTTCCGACAAAAGTTATTATTACAACAACAAAGAGAGAAGCTTGGGAGAAAAATTAGTGCGGGTAACATTTTGGTTAAATTAGATGAATTAGAAGAAAAAAGAGAAAGAGCATTACACCATATGGAGAATTATCAGCGAAGATTGGCCAGAGAATATAACAAACGTGTCAAAACACGCGAGTTTCAACCAGGTGATATGGTATTGCGAGAAACACCAATATATCAGCGAGAAAGTGGTGGCAAGTTGGCAAAAAAATGGGATGGACCTTATATCATCAAGGAGATAGTTGGAACAGGGGCATATAGATTAATGGATCCTGAGGGAAAAGATGTGGGCCAAAGATTGGATAGACCGTGGAATAGATTGTATCTCAAGAAATATTACCCGTAGAAGATAGAAGGGAAAGAATAAGTTGCGAAATATTGAATGGATGAAATGAAATGAATTCATAAGAAATGTTCCTGCGACAGAGTGATTGCGAAATTGCATAAAATAAAGAAAGAATGTGCGAATATCTCGCCAATAAAATAACAAGAGATAATCAAAAATGAATGATTGAACGAATTGACAGAAATGAATGAGTGAGTGAATGGGACGAACCTTTATGGCGTACACCCTAGTTCGCTAATGATATTTCTTAAGAGGCAAATGTAAGACCTAAAGTGCGTCATATAAGGGGGTATCTCTTGACATGGCTAGGGAAAAGGTTACACCGCCCGGAACCCGAGTCATGAAAATTTGGGGTCAATAAAGCCCATCCGGGGAGATACCTTGGATTTCCAACTATATATATAAGGTTATACTGGTTGGACGACCGAGGGTCTCTTCCAAGGAGTCGAGTGTATGACCAAGGCGCCGAGGTACACGGTTGAGACAAGAGTGCCCGGGGCATTTGAAGTGTCTCGGCCATTCTTGGCAAGTCTTGGCACATGCTGCACTCGGCCCGAAGAAAACTCCACTTAGGGTGCAGTCTCGTAACCATAAGCCCTATAGGTATAAGGGATAAGAGGCTGCGAAAACAACTGGTTGTTGTTAAGACCGGATGGGAGGAGCTAGACTTGTATGGCCGATGTACGCCTCCTTGAAGGGGCAACCAGGGAGATGATAAGGGCGGAACCCTCCATTAGGGAGCTGATAAGTGTCAAAAGACGCAAATGTCATGAGGCTCTATTTTCGCAAGAAAATTTAGGCTTGTCATATTTGTGCGATGATCCTGAAGAGGCAATAATACTAACGCGAGGGTAAGACGAGATCAATGGGTCTTTACATGAAAGTGTAAAGACGTCCTGCGATTTCGTCGCAAGACGGCAATGTCATGGGGCTTTATGTTCGCAAGAATATTTAGGCCTGTCATATTGACGCAAAAATGAGGGGTGGCAAAATAAGACCTTTAACTAGGAAGGCAAAATAAGACCACACAAAAACAATGATAAGTCAAGATCAATGGGTCATTACATGAAAATGTAAAGACGTCCTGCGATCTTGTCGCAATAATGAATTTCAACATAAATGAAGATAATGTAATAGCAATTATTAAATACCAAAAATTATACTCATTGAAAGAAAGAGTAATAATAAGCAGATGAATACATACATCAAAAAGATGATTGAAGTACATAAAGAAGCAACAGTACAAGAGGAAAGATTACAAGAGAGTCATTTCTCAAATATCGGCTTTTTTCACCAAAAGGAGATATTGGGTTTTGTCAAAGAACTTTATCCGTATTTTCGCCAGTTATTATATTTCCACCAGATTCTTCTTCACCCAGATCATCATTGGCAGTTTTGCTAGGAGGGATTGTCTCTTCATTCGCGATTTCTTCACCACTATTGTAGTCAAAATCGCTGTCAGGAGAATTAAGAATTTCATCGTCGCTTACTTCCAGAGGTTCGATACATACAGGATCAAGAGATTTGGATAGTAGAACGTTATTCACAACAACTTCAGCCTTAAGATGAAATTGACGAAGGAGTGCTTTCTGATGATTTCTACTCTTTATATCCTTACAGTCAGACATATAATCGAATCTTCTTTCTGCGCGATCGCGAGAGCGAGCAAGGGAAGCAGTAAGTATTCCATTTTCTTTGCGAATTTTTGAATAGTCAGACTTTAGAGTGGCAATAGAGGAATGAAGATTTTTCTCCGAATCTGCAAAAGAAAAGAACATAGAAAATTATTCAGATTTTTGGACTTCGCGAGGAAAATATCGCAAGATAATAAATAAATGTATTAAGGTAGTCAAATAATATGACTACCTTCCTTCTGCGAGGTAAGATATTGGATTAAAGCCGAACAACTATTCTCCAAATGATCCATGGCATTGTCAAAATTATCTCCAATTAAACCTTTCAGTCGAGATCGCAAGCTTTTTCGTTGGAAACAAGTAAGGCATTTTCTTTCGCAAGGGAAGAGTTGGACTTTTCTAACTTGGAACATTGATCCTTGAATTGGTTTGCTTTCACACTTAAGATTATTCTACCCTGAATAAGTTTATCCTTCTCAAAGATAACTTCTTCAAGTTGATTTCTCAAATGAGCAAAGAGATTGTTCTTGTTCTTTACATAATTTTTGACAAACATCGACTGCGAGTGAGTAAATCGCCACCTTGTTTAATAGAGTTCGCTTTTCTTGAGAAAGAATTCCATTCTCATCTGATAAAGTTTCCAACTCCAAATTAGCTTTAGTCAAAGAGTAAGAGAGGCGAGATAATTCATTACTTAATGAGTCTTGTTTCTGAGCTAAATCAGCATTTTCTTTAGAAAGGTTATCTATTTGATCAACAGAATATGTATGAAGATTATCTAATTGGTTATATTGCTCCATCCAAGCATCTCTATCAACTCTAACTTCTTCAACAGTAGATTCCAACTGATATATCTCCATTTTTCGCTTCTGGTTTAAAGCTTGAAGGGCGAACAAGGGCTCTTGGTTCAATAAAAAAAAAAATGGACAGTACAGAGGTAAGAGTATACCTTTCAATTCTTCATTCTTCTTGCGAAGGTTATCACGATCCAGTGAAACATTTTGAAGTTTTTGATTCTCAAGTTGGAGAATATTACATTTTGCAGTCATAGCTTGGAGATCATTCTTCAAAATATTAATTTCTTGCTCCAAAGATGTTTGCGAAATTCTATCAGGGCCAAGGTGTTTTCTCAAAATCTCGCAGACATCAGATTTGATAGGGTCGACAGAAGTCTTCTTGGCATCATTCACAATATCTGATAGAACTTTGAAGGCCACATCTATTCCTTCTAAATTTTCTTTAGTAAGAGGGATTTGCTCAGAAAAGGAAGTAACGGTGATAGAAGAAGGAAGAGATGAGTCATCTTTTGTTAAAGGAATATCATGAGAAGAGGAAATCTCATGAGGGTTAATGACTGGAGAAATAGTAGAGGCATTAACAATGGAAGAAGAAATAGGCTCATTCGCAATGGGACTGTTATGAGGGATTTGATCTATGAGAAATTCAGGCATAGAAGTGTTATCTTTGACAGTATTTTCGCAGGAAGAAACAGAGAGGATTATCTTGCGAAGATTTTGGTAGGAGTTGTAAGTTTGAATATAGGAAAGGAAACAGCAGGTGCAACATGTTTAGAACGGCGAGGCTTCTTGGGGGACTTATCAACATATTTATCATCCTGCGAATTACAAGTTAAATAAGAAACAGAGGCAACAATATTGTTATTAAAAGAGTAAATGTTTCTTAAATACCTTGCTATTCGCAGGCTTTCTTTTTTAGTTACGGTGGATTTCGGTTGCCAAGAGCCCATGGAAATATTAGGGTTCACAATGGTGAACTTGGTGCTAGATTTGTTCTTGCTGAAACAAAAACAGCAGGGGAATCATATCAAAACAAAACAACTTCAATAAGAGAGATCAATCACAAATTGATCAAATTCAACAAAATTAACAAACCTTGATGACTCCATAGAAACAGTAGCAGAAAAGGAAAGATAAGAACATTAGCAGAAGAATAATAACAGAAAAATGATGAAGAGAACGATGAAGAAAAACAGCAGAAGAAAGTTGCAGACGATGAAGAAGACGAAGTAAAAGAAAAGAAATAGTTTCACAAGGAATTCTCCTTTAAATAGACAAGAAAAGAGTGACCGGATAACATTAAATGTGCCGGTAAAAAGGGCAAATTTTAGATACGTGTAAACGGTCATTCCTAAATTCACGGAATCTTGTCGGCAAAAAATTGATAGAAAACAGACAATTGCGGCATTTCAAAATATTGGTTCTCATGACATTCTCTTCTTCGCAGAGAAGACATGAGAAGAGGCAAGATGTAGGATCAGAATATCGCAACATCAATATCTCGCGAGATTAGTAAACGACGGCATTGCGAAGGCGTCGCAGAAGAGTAATATAAATGACGCAATGAATGACGATAGCCAGAACACGAGAAAGATGTGAGGATCTAGCGAAGTTTAGGAATGTCGCGAGATTGTTGCGATATTTCGCAAGTCATTCCCGAAAATAAAGTATAGCTTAGCTGTCATCCATTGTATACTATCCTATATAAAGAGTCGAATAAGCCTGTTGTGGGAGAGATCTTTTTCCGTGTGTTAGGCAAGTCATTAGGAGAGAGAAAGTTTGAGTGATTGTATTTTCTTTAGCTCTTTTCCATTTATCTTGTAATATTCAAGGAATTAATCAATAAAAAATCATAGTTATTCATCTTCAAATGGCTTAGTTGTGTGGAATTTAGTGAGGGGTGTAGTGTAGGATTTCCTGCAACTACATATATAATGGTCCTTGGAATTTTACTGACGACCTGTTGGGACTAATGATCTGTGGAGTGTATTTATCTAAAAGTCTTCGTTTTTATTCATTTTTCAGATTTGAGATTTTATACCTAATAATATGGAGCTGTAGCAGTGCTGGACTAAGGCAGTCGAGTGAATGTAAAATTTAAGCTATTGATGGGAAATGGGATACGAGTGTATGAAAAACCATGAGGCTTGTCGTCATGAGTGAAATGTAAAATGTAAGTTATTTCAGCCTAAGCTTATGTGCTTTATTTAAAGTTGCATTTTTGGCATTTCTAATTTGCAAGAGTATCTCTATGTTACACAACAAGTTACAAAGAGATTTAAAAGGATCAACGTTATTACCTAACAACGCCTAGCAATTCCATTGCAACTAACTCGCAGACTTCATGCCAAGGTGGTCAAGTACTACAGGCATTTGGGACATTTAGATTACTTACTTTTACTCTATTTCATTGTAGAGCTTACGGGGATCTAATAATACTTTACATTCAGTGGTAAATTATACTGTGGATTTGTATTCAAAAGCAACTGCTACAATATCTACTCCTTATGGAAAGGGAGGTCGTGTTGTTGCTAAATATTTAAAAGCTGTTGAAGTTAGTATAGTTGTACAAGAAGAAGCGAGATACATTGGGCACAAGACATGTACTACTTGGTCTAATTGGTGAAGGTGCTAAAATATTGATGCAAAAGTAATGAAGCCTATGGAAACTAATATGAAGGCTGCTCGCATTGTAGTGGAGAAGATAATTGGTAAAGGAAGTGGATTTGTTGCCGTGGAGATACGTGAGGAGGCATGGTTTCAAATTGTGACCAGAGGAGGCATGCTAACTTGCTTATTTTCGAGTTGTCTATTTGTTTTGATTCTACGATTCAACCTTTTTTTCGTTTTATTAAATTGTTCTCTGATACTGATGATGTTTTAAGTGTATCTGACCATTAATTTTGCAGTTGAATGCATTCCAAATGCTATCCAATCTCATAGTTTTTTATAATCCAAAATTATCCAAATATCTTACTGTTGTGTTTGGTACCGACATATCTTACGGGATAATTTTCTAATTTATCTGTATATAGCTCAAATTAACTAGCCCTTTTGAGGAAAATCTTACAATTATCTGTATATAGCCGCACCGGTGATTTCCGGCGACCCAAAAATACAGAATTTTGTGTTGAGTTTTTCTCATGGGATTGAAGATTTGGATTTGGAAATTGGATGAAAATTTGGGAAATTGGATTAAAATTTGGAAGCTTTAGAGATATGGACTTGAATTTGGAATTAGACACAAATTTGGAATTATTCTTTGGAGGATTTGGGAGCAATTGAAGCCTATAATAGAGAGGTTCTCTATAACACACCAAATAAAAATGCATCGCGATGAGGCGAGGCGAAGCGCGCGACACCAAATAAAAAATGCATGGGGACGGGGCGAGGCGAAGCCGAGCTGCACAAAATCAAAAACCCTAAGCATGTGTCGGGATGGGGCGAGGTGAAGCCGAGCTGCACAAAATTAAAAATCATATACATGCATCGGGAAGGGGCGAGCCGAGGCGAAGCAGAACCGCACCAAATTAGAAACCCTAAGCGTGCATCGGGACGGGGCGAGGCGAAGCCGATCGAAGCATTCATTAGGGCGGGGCGAAGCGAAGCCTAGCCACACTAAATCAGAAATCCTAAACGTGCATCGGGATGGGGCGAGGCGAAGCTGAACCACACTAAATCTAAAATCCTAAGCGACCAGGCGAGGAGAAGGTACATCACCAAACCAAAAATATGATTAAAAGAAAAAATATGATGTTAGATGTGTCTCGGCACAAAAATATATATATATAAATCTAATATATCTTAATATATATATATATAATCCTGGAGATAGCGACCAGGACCATCGAGCGATGGATAGACATGAGTTCGGCATACCCTTGGCATATAGACATGAGTTCGGCATACCCATAGTGGGTGCATATATGCCAAATATCAGGTTTAGATTTTGGCATGTGCATAGGAATAGGCCTGATAGAAAGCAACACTTCAAAGAAAAACCAACCTAATGATCCAAAAACAGCTGGCTGATTCTTTAAGAAAAGGATCCAACTTGGAGATCTAAACAACAGATCTAATCTACAGTATATCTTTTTTTTGAACCTACCGTTAGGGTTTCTTTCTCTTTGAGCTGAGAAACCATGTGTTAAAAGAGGGAGAGTAAATGAACCATGTGAAACCTTGCTACAGTTAGGGTTTCCTTCTCTAAGTTTCTAACTCTTCGTAACGTTCCAATTTTATCAGATGTTCCTGAAGGGACCTTCAAATATTTGCAACCTTAAGGGTGGAAGACAGGATCCGGAACTATTACTCCACAAGAGAGATACATAAGGCAACAGCCATGCCCGAAATCAATGATGTTAATTGGATTCCCGTACTTCTAAAACTAGACTTCCCGTTGTTCATTTCTGGGAGTACTCCTGCAACAGCAATGTAGATAAACCCACCGGCCGTGAATCCCTACAAAGGGAAGTATTTGTTTAGTGTCTTTCAAAATGACAATGAAAAAATTAAGCGGATAAGTAACAGTGCAAAGACATGCAAAAATTTACCTCAATCAATGATGATTGACCTGGATCTTGGCCCAAGAGCAGAGCCTGTGAAAGCAAAAGCATGCAATCTTCAGTTTGTTCTCCTTCGTTTCAAAAAAGATGTTAAATCAATAGACAGAGATTAAGAGACACACCAACGCGGTTCCTGCTAACGCTACAAGAGCAGACAGGAAGTTGAAAAATAGAGCTTTTGAGACGCTGAACCCTGATCTCACCAAGATTCCAAAATCACCGATCTGTACACAAGTGTAAATTAGCGCACTAGTAAAATGCAAACCCACAGAAAGAAACCAATCTGGTCTAGACCTTTTATAGATATGTTTCTCAGCAGTCTATTGGCTGGAGGGAATTACAGACTCAAACTAGGGGACAATTTGGTTCTGAACAGCATACCGGTTGAATTATTAATGATACCCTGAAATTAGTTGTTCTGACACCTTAAACAGGTCTTATTTGTCATGAAAACCTATACGAAGTCAGTTACTTGAATAAGCCACTAGATCATTTGCCATGAAAACCTATACAAAGTCAGGTTACTTGAACAAGCCAGTGTCGACTACTTTTATTACTCATACAATCAAGTGTACAGCAGATTTCTCAAACTCGTGGATAGAGGTGTGGGCGCATATAGAACAGATCATTTACACCAACGAAATAACTTGAGTGTAAAAAAAACCTCTTGAGGAAGCTCGTGCGCAAGTAGAAACAGAGTCCGGGACCATCCACCGACAGAACCATAAAGCAAGAAAGCACTTCCTAGAGCCATTCCATCAGTAAAATTGTGCTGCAGACACAAATATTTATTGCTGAATAATGATGAAAAATAAACTGTGGTTTTTATGCTAACACCAAAAAATGCAACTAGATATAATGAACTTGTAAGGAAAGAATACTTACAACACCATCTGAGAAGAGATTCAGATAACCAAAAACCAAGTTTGATGGTGATGAATCAGGTCCATTATCGATGTTTGTCAATTCTGTGTTTACAGTTGAAGAATCTGCTCGAGATTTGTCATCCTTACTGACTCCATTCCTTTTAACTCTCTGCATAAGGATATCAACAACTACAAACATTTAAATGAAGTAATCTCCATTACTTAGACCTTAAACAGATTTAACCCTAGCATCAATATGTTCTACAGCTCATAACATCAACATCATATATACCAACACTGATCATTCCATTTCGATAAAATTCAGTAATAACCATAGCTTTATAGAGTATGCGTATTCCATCTCTAAAGCTTTAGCAAAATTATGATCAGTTCTTACTCCAACTGAACTGAACAGCATCATAAAGCATACAAAAGCAGCATCAAAAAGAGGAAATAGGTAGATAACTTATAAGGTAGTTTACTAAGACTTCAACTTCTGTTTCCTCATGCTTGAGTGACGTATTCAAATGTTTTTTTCTTTTTATTGAACGAGGCTAAAAGAGAGTTCTTGCCATGCTTGCTAATGTCTCTCTAACCTTTCCATCATGATTCATGAGTTAGAACGACAACTCATGGCTACACAGGAAGCCCCACTACTTCACTATTTATGTAACTTAATCTAAAATTACTAAATTAGCCTTAAGCTAAGTCTTTGGTTCATGATTAAACCATAATCACAATTTAATCCAGATAATAACTAATCTGCCTTAACTTGAGCAATCAAAAGTTGTTGTGGAAGTGACACAAAGCCAACAAAGAGATCAGTGTTACATATTTACCTTATGAATCGCAGACCCTGTTTTTGTAGGTTTAGCTTTATTATTATCAGATTCTCCATCCAAGTTTTTCTCTTTGGCTGACGTGCCCAGTGCATTGACCGACGGCGTGACAGCATCATCATCATCCTTCAACCCGTTGCTGCTCTTATGGTGATGGTGGTGATGACCATGACCCCAAGCATTTGCTCTAGAATGCTTTTCTACATATCTCACCACCTTCTCCACCAACAGAAAAAGTACAATTCCAGCTGAAACGGTCAACAAACAACAACCATGAACTCTGGATTGATGTCTTAAGAGGGCAAAGCCACAATGGAAAAAAAGAAGAAAAAGGAGGCCTCTCCTATGGTGGAAACACACTCTTTTAACCACTCTCTCTCTCTCTCTCTCTCTCTCTCTCTCTCTGTTGGTATTCACCCTACAGCTATTTTTGGTGAAATTACAGGTCTTAACATTGTCCTTTCTTCTTTCCAAATTCAGATACTGAAAGGGCATATAAAGAAGTCTTTTTCGTAGGAAATGAAAAAACTCGAGTCTCAAAATTTCTCTCTTAAATGATGACCATGCACTATTCACTTTCAAGATAAAACAACATAATCACGTGACAGAATAAAATGACACAGAACAACTTACACAGTACGGAAATTCCGATGGAGAGATCTTTTAGTGAATGTGAATGTGAATGTGGCTGATTTCCAGAATGATCGGAATGATTATGGTCATGGTCCCCATGGTGTGAGTCAGAATGACTGCCTCCTACGAGGAAAAAAATGTAACGTGAGACATAAGTTCTCTATAACATTTGACGCCCACAACTTATATATCAACAATCTGGAAAATTCATATAGCAGATGCATTCAAATTTCTCCTACTGTATATGGAATGTGGTGAACATAGAACTAGTAAAGAACATAATCAAGCTGATGTATTTCAATGTAACATTTAAGTGGTCTTAACATATATGTATAAGACATATTATTATCAGTTTTTTTCTTCCAAATAACCAATTTCATCAACTTTATCGTGAGACAATTTAAGTATCATAAAGAAATTGATCTGAAACTAGTAACTCATGCGTAGGACATGTCTAAATATGAGAATCTAAAACACTAAGCATCAATCTGACCCTGAATTGTGTATCGTTTTCACTGAACCATTCTGAACAAATCAATGCAAGTACATAGGGACTTGAAAACTACCATGACGGAAGAAAAAAGCTCACCAAGGAGTGAGAAAAATATTCATAAGAAACTCAGGACCAATGGATACAGATGGTTTATACTTAAACCATTGTGTCTCCCGACTAAACTAACTGGGGGACCAGGCAAGGTGACATAGAAGCATAGTACGGTAGAGATATCCTGACTTATAGCCTGATCAGAACCAGCCTGGATATTGCACATCATTTGGTTTGTACTTGTAACCATTTTGATCTACCAAATGCATTGCTTATGTTTGTAATAACAATCTTGACCTATCGGATTGTAAAGGTAGACCTTTCAATCAAGGTTGCACCACAGGAATTTTAAAGCTATATAAATAAAATTTAGGCCTCATACGGTTCACACTCACAGGAAGTTTCCCATAGACTACGAAGTTCTGCTTCTATGGCGCATGTGATATGTAATATGCTTTTGGTCCCACAGTAGTACACACAAATGTTTTGCCTAAATACATTATACATATTAACCAAATAAGACCTTCCCTGAATGCTAATAAGATCATAAATGTTAAACTGGGGAGAACCGGATGAATCCTCAAAAATCTTGTCAGATCAGAAATCCATGCTTCCTATCTGGATTAGATAGAGAAAATTCCTACACATAACTAATCCAGGTAACCAAGTTGTAAAAAGTATCTCAACAGACTAACGCAAGGAACCAATACAAAATATCATCAAAACTAAATGCATATCTGATCCATATAATATGATTAATACCAAATGCGTGTGGCAATTGGTGAAGAAAAGCATCTCCCAGCATAGCTCCTGCCTGCAACATCGAAATCACGGGCCCAGGTTACGCATTGGCAACGAAATGTAGAGCTTGGTGAAGTTTAACCACTTTGCATCAAAGAAACCGCAAACAACATTAAAAAAAATAAAAAAATAAAAAAAAAAGAGAGAGAGAGAGAGAGAGAGAATTGTGCTTAATCCATTAATTAAGTGTTGGAAACTTAAAAATTATACGAATAAATCCAACTCAAAAATCTAGTGCCAACTGTGTTCTCTTGTTATGATTTCCACATAATTCTATTTCCAATTGTAATATTCTTAGTTTAACCAAGTTGCAGAGTATGTTAACACTAGGGATAAATCTGTTTCAGCATATGGTTAAGTTATCATCATGTTATGTCTAAGTAATGGATGATGAGAGAGCTGAATTTCCAACACCCTCAACTTGTAAACGGTTAATGAGATGAATTCTATCCACGGACTTATGACTGAGTTAGGAATCAGTGCCCTAACAGTTAAGAAATAAATCATTAAAAAGAGATTAGTAAATGACCTAACCTACTTTGCATGATGTGCCTTCTCCTTTGACTCCCCAAACAAAGGAAAATGATATGTTTGATCTTAATCTTCATTGAAGTGTAAGAGACCACACGTACAAATGATTTAATCAAGGCCGGTGAACATTTCAAGAACCTACGGTGATCAAGTTGATCAAAAGATGACTTTAACTAAGCCTAGCAAAGAAGTAACAAATCTGAGAACATACATAACTTCATGTCCCTTCTGACATAAATTACATCATGTCACTTCTGACATAAAAAAACAAAGATGAGAGTGTGCATTTTCTATAAGTTTGTAACAATTATGCGTCTGTTGTGATGAAGAAGCATCCAACGATCAAATAGTTGATGAAAATGGACAAATTATTCACAACACGTGAAGTGTGTCAAACAAAGAGTCAGGTCCATTGGAATAAAAGGAAAAGAGAAATTGCAAATCAAAAACACCAAAGAGAATATGAAGCATCTTACCCCAAACGCAGCTAATGAATCAACAACTATCTTGGATGGTTTACCTTGAACTGCAGACACCCATAAGTAGATAAATTCATGTAAAGCAAGGCATTACTGGATTGGAAGACTACCATCTTCGAAATAAAGAATATACTCAAAAGATGATACGATAATAAAGCTACTTACACAATATCACGGGTAAAATAATCAGGCAAATAAGGGAAGCCATGCTCACCAACAAGGAGCAGCCCATTGCATGAATCCAAAGACCTGTCATATCAGTAAAGCTTAAGAAACAGTAAATAACCATCATCGGCGTATCGAAAGGAAAATATTAAACCTCGTTCTATAAATTAAATGATATGTATTATGTCTCAGCAGCACAAAACGATACAAACCCTTGTCATCATGTCAAATTCCTATCCTCACTTGGTCTAAAGAAACCTCTAGTTTGTAGATTAATTTAATATAAACAGTTCGGCATTTGGAGTGAAGGAGGTGAGAAACTTGAATGATTGCCTCTCTTCCTTCTACTAATCTTGGTCCTTTGGCTAGTCTTCCACTTCATACAATGTGAACTATGAATTCTTTTTTTGTTAAGAACAAAAATAGCAATTCATTTAACTACAGAAGACTATACAGTAGAACAATAGTTGTAGATAAAGGAGGCATAGATTAAACAATTGTATTTGACAGCAAGCAGATGACAAAAGGTAGATAAACTAAGGGTGCTAGATAAATAATTTACAGCAAACGATGTAAGGTTTCACAGAATATGCCATTATCATTTTCAGTGGTACTTAATAAATCTCCATATTCTAGATAAAATAAGGATGCTTTTTGAGAATCAGATCTAGATTAAGCATTCAATACAAACAACAATCAGGATCAAGATAAATCCTAACAATCTTAAAACAGCACTAGGAACTTAAGCGATGGTAGAAATTGCACGAATTCCTTAGGTATTTATGCAGGCCCACAAAAAAACTAATATGACAAGATTCCAATACAATAAGAATGGAAGTTTTAGATTCACAACCAGTATAATTCGAAGATAAATCAGCAACAACTCACTGAATTTCTCTTTAATTTCTAGAAGTTAATTGATTTAACTTATTTGACTATAGATTGCTCAAAAATGAGACATAAATGCAAGGGTTTCTCCATCAATCATTCATATGGATGGTCCTTGCATATCAATCAATAATGAATGGGATCTATCCTGTAATTTAAGTGAGCCTTTCTTCAAATAGCTGAGGTGTCTAATGGTGGGCATTAATATTTTCTCAATTTGTCTCTCTTTCGTAAGGAACATTAAAACTATAACAAGCCTGGGAACAATATCAGCCAAAAACCTATCAAAATGAAAGCATTTAAATTTTATTTGGTACTTTCCCCTTCTTCCCCACTCTCACTAACAGAGTTCTTCTCTTCGAGCTTATGAAAATGGAAAACATGTACTCTATAGTTTACTACTAAATTAAGTTATTCCCTTACATTTGCATCTAAACACATAAAATAAGTGCATTTCCCCAAAATTGAAGTCAACAAAATAATACTCAGGATAAAATTTTCATGATCAATAGTAACAAGATTAGAGTCAAAATATAAGTTAACGAATTCGAAAATCATGCTTAAAAGTACAAGAGAAAAAACGAAGAATTTCTTCTCGGGATAGAAAAACCTACCCAATCCAGATAGCATTGAATCGCCAGCGATTTTGTGGTCGTGGTCGTGGTCATGGTCATGATGTGAACCAAACCCATATAATTTGAGATCCTCTTCTTCTGCCAATTCCTCGGGAAGCTTCGATTTGGATCCAAGTAAACTCTCACTGTGCTCATGATGATGGTGGTGGTGTTTATGGGTATTGCTATGGCCATGATGATGAGCAGAAGATTCACTATGAGAAGATCCGGAACATCCTTGGTGTCCAAAACAGAGATTGAAAGATGAGATTGAAAATAGGAGAAACAAAATTGATAATCTCATTAAACACGCCATTGTCAACGACTACAACTTATTAGGTTTTTTTCCTTTAAGTAGTTGTTGGCTTGGGTTTACAAGTTCCTTCGACTGTAATGAAACAGACAGCA
Organism: Papaver armeniacum; assembly: GCA_023531295.1. Taxonomy (NCBI): domain Eukaryota; kingdom Viridiplantae; phylum Streptophyta; class Magnoliopsida; order Ranunculales; family Papaveraceae; genus Papaver; species Papaver armeniacum. The sequence goes on from JAJJWW010005971.1 coordinate 47,771, forward strand.
ACCAAGAAGACTACTATAATACCGATAATAACACCGAACGTTAGTACGTCCATTCTTTTATTTATTTTTGTTTAAATACTGGAAAATAATGATATTATTAAATTTTCTGCTATATATCTGCAACATTTTCTGCTGTCATTTCTCCTGTCATTTCTGAGTATGTGTATGCATCGAACAACGAAGATGAACCCTAAACCAGTTTTTATTTTATTTTTTATCTATTTATTTTTGGAAATCAGTGATTCGATTTTACTAGAGAAAAGAGGCCTTTTTACCTTTTTACCTTTTTTTTTTTTTTTTTTTTTTATTCTAAAAAAATAAATTCTATTAAACATGCGACTTAGCGGGAGGCCTTTTTTACGAACGCGCAATTGGGATACTAAAACTAATTAGGGATATAAATTACTTCCCCCAACCAATAGTGTTTGTTAAGGGATGTTTTTTGGGGGCAAAAATACGAAACTACTCTTTAAAACAATAAAAGCTAAATCAAACATACAAATACCCTACTCCCTTTTAAATTTGAAACATTCCTCACTCCCTTTCAAATTCCCTTCTCCTTCTCTGCCGGCCTCACTTTGATTTTTTTTTTTTTTTTTTTTTTACATTCGGTAGGGATGAAGACCATGCCGGTACTTAGTGCCGGCATGGTTATTTAGGATGAAGACCATGCCGATACTGAGTTCCGGCATGGTTATTTAGGATGAAGACCATGCCGATACTGAGTTCCGGCATGGTTATTTAGGATGAAGACCATGCCGATACTGGGTTCCTCAGTACCGGCATGGTTATTTAGGATGAAGACCATGCCGATACTGGGTTCCTCAGTACCGACATGGTTATTTAGGATGATGACCATACTGAGTTCCGGCATGGTTATTCAGGATGAATACCATGCCGATACTTGCTATTTCAGACAAATTTTTTCTGTATGTTTTTGTCCTCAAACCGGCATGGTTCATTTGGGAATCGACCATGCCTAAGCACCACTCTGAGCATGCTCGATAATACTTTTACCATGCCAGACCGAGTTTTTCAGCGTAACAATGGCGGATTCAACGAAAAAAATAATCAAATTTCAATACATTAATACCTATATATGACTAATTGGAGCACTTGTATATTCAGCTTGTTTACTTTCATGGTTGGTTCTTCCCATAAACTTTCATGATCATAAATATCTTGATTTAATGTTGTTGCATCAACAAATTCAATGATGATGATTTATTCTAATGATTATCAAACTAAACTATTAACTTACCTAATTATATTTAACCACTAAACATGATTAGTGAGGGGTAGATTAGGTATTACGTAAAACACTTAGATAAGGGGTGACCCTGAATTGATATTTGGATCCAGGTTTGTCCTTTTCCTCTATCCCCCAATTAGTTTTGATATCCCCCAATCGTGGGTTCCTTTTTACTTATCGGTTAGGCTACGATACTAGCTCATTATAAGTTCCCCTAAGAAGGTATGTGCCGCGTCCCGCCCCAAACAGACTCGAGGAAAAAAGAAGATTTATATTCTACTACTCCCTCCGTTCCAAATTAGATGAGCTAGTTGTGGTTTGCCCCTCCGTTCCAAATTAGATGAGCTAGTTGTGGTTTGCACAATTTTTAAGGTAATGAGTAAAAAATGAGTATGTTTAAGTATTTTTTACAATTATACCCTTATTATGGATAATAACTAGTAAAACTTAGAAATGATTTATCTCTTAAACTACACCACGGTTTTTCGCAAACTTTATACCGTTGAAAAGCATTTTAAAACACCTACATGTATTTCTTATAGTAACAATAATCAATTAAAAGGGTAATCTTAGAAATACCCCATTGATTAGTGAAATGGCTCATCTATTTTGGGACAAAACTTAAAACCAACTAGCTCATCTAATTTGGGACGGAGGGAGTATGAGCTAAAGCAAACAACAATGCTATAACATAGGAAGATTATAAAGAAGTTTATATTTTCCGTTTCTGGAAAAATGTTACTTTCACTTTTTCAATTTGGCATATTTTTTATTTTTGTTAGAGGGAGAGCAAAAAGTGATCCGAGGAGTGCAAAAATCATTGTTAACTCGTTGATCGAGACCTAGTCAATATATTTTTATGACTCAGAAAAAACTAGCCCTACTAATTACACCCACTAGTAAGCTCATAAACTTGCACCCATTCTCCAAATTCCAAACGAACACCGCCTGAATCATTATCATCTCAGAGAATGCCTCCCGCGGTAACTAGTACTTGATCCTGTTTGCTCATCAAAAATGACATACTCCATGTATACAATCTTTTTCTAAGAATTCTCTGGTTTCTCAATTTCTTACACTTTTTCAAGTCCAAATATTTCCAATTTATGACAATCGATTGGTTTCTGAATCAATGACCGTATCATTACTATCTAGATCACCTTGATTATTGTGATTACGTATGATAAAGGAGAAAGAGACCTTGCTGACGAAGAAGTTTTTAATGAATCCCCATTAGACTTAACTGTTTTGATGATGCAAAACTCGAAAAAATAAGAGATTTGTTTTCTTTGAAAGAATCAATATCTTACAGGAATTTAGGTCGATTCATGAATATGGGTTGAATAGGGTACCAAGGAGAATCAATATCTTACAACAGTAGCGTCGTTGCTAAATTTCCGTTGCTATATTTTTGCAACGGCATATTTCTGTTTTGAATGTAGCGACAACAAATTTTCGGTTGCGAATAGCAACGGCAAGGTGTTCATGCATGCGAAGCACGCATGTGGTCGAGAACACTTTGACGGTTTTTTACGCCCAAGTCAAAGTTTGGTCACTCCTCTTCTTTATTTTTCCACTCCTTCAGCCTTATCTACCATTATACTTAGAATTTTCTCAGCCATTTTTAGCCATTTTCATTTTTCATCACCCTACCTTTTTTTTTTCCTGCTCCCGAAGATATTTTCTCCCATTGATATCAATTGAAGATTTAGTTGCAGTCTCGATCTAAAATCGATCTTCAGTTGTAGTCTCGTATTCGATCTGGTAAGTATTTACCAGTATTAGTTTTTCGATTTCAGTTAATCGATTTTAGGGAATTTGATTTCAGGTTTCATCTGTTTTTTTCTTCTCTTTTGTCATTTTAGTCTATCGATTGTAGGGTTCATCTCTGAATCTTTTTTCGATTTTAGGGATTTTGATTTTAGTTTTTCAATTTCAGTTTATCAATTTTAGGGTTTCATCTGAAATCTGTTGTTTCCGATTTCAGTTTTTCGATTTCTTCTTTCTCTTTCGATTTAAAGGTTTCATATGTGAATCTAACACGATTTTATTTTTTCCATTTTAGGGTTTGTCAAGGTTGAAGAGCTGAACTACTTTGAAGAAAGAACTCTGAAGAACTAAAGAACATAGAAGGTATAAGTTTAATTTATTGTTTTATGTTAAGTTGTTCTAGGGGTTTTGATATATTTTCAGTTTAGGGTTTAATTTTTATTTCATGGTTTGTTGTAATTATATGATTAATTGTTTCTATGAACTAGTAGTGAAGTTGTTTTGATTGTACTTTAATATTATTTTTGTGAAGTTGTTTTCATTTTGGATGATAATAACATTTATGAGATTTGGGTGTTTGCCGAACATGATAACAGAACATGCTAAATAGTCCTTGTGGTGATTCTGTTCGTTGAGTGGACTAGTTTGTTTAAATTATGAACTTAGGAACTTTTGTAAGTTTGTATGAACTGAACTTAGGAAGTTTTTTAGGTACTTTGTATGATCTTGTAAAGTACTGTGTTTGATCTTGTAAAGTTTATTTTGAAGAGTAATATATCATATGATGAGAACAAGAAATGGATGAAGTGGATACGTCAATATAGAATTGGTTAGCAGATTATTGTGATTCAGTTCATAGCTACAGGTTAGACTTCAAGTGGGAATATCAACTTCATGGAATGGAAACTGGCGGAGTTTATACACTTGAATTCTAACATGTAGCTTTGAAGTTTTGAGTGAAAAGAAATCACGATAACTTCATGACCTAGGTATATTGTTAGGTAGTATTCATTTCATTGATCGAAAATGTTGCTGGTTTTGAATTGATGTTCAGTACATATATTTGATGAATTTTCATTTAACATAGCGTTGATGGTAGTTTTTAGCTTAGGGTTAAAATCGTAAAACTATGCACCTGGCATGACGTCGCCATGACCTCTAGCGCATTTATTGACCATTAACACATTTATCGAATCAACCAGCATGCTTACGTAAGAATTACCAGGGTACCTTTTTCTTTCTATGTATCATGTTCCACGGCAGAACCCCTAACATTGATTGACATCACCTGTACAAAACCCTAAAATTTTCATGCTACCGCGCCAAGGCATGTCAGCCATGCCAGCCGCACCTCCGTGCCCAGCAACACCACCGCGCCAAGGCATGCCAGCCGCACCTCTGTGCCCAGCAGCACCACCGCGCCAAGGCATGCCAGCCATGCCAGCCGCACCTCCGTGCCCAGCAACACCACCGCGCCAAGGCATGCCAGCCATGCCAGCCGCACCTCGTGCTAAACGGCATGCCTAGCCGTTGGCCCCACATAACAAGCCAAGCCGCACCTTGCCTTGGCCCTAGCCATGCTAGCCTCACCATGTGCCAAACGGCATGCCTAGCCACTGGCCCCACATGCCAAGCCAAGCCACACCTTGCCTTGGACCTAGCCATGCCCACGGCATGCCAACTTAGCCGCGCCACCACACTGGCCTTCCATATGCGGCCACTAAAACGAAGGCGTGCAACAATCAACGGCCACCCTTCCACCTTAGATGCAAATCTTAGCCGTCCAAGGTCGCCAGCCAACGCATGGTAACGTTTGGCCCAATGTCAAAACCCTAATTTTGGCCGCGCCTAAACTATGCCTCCTCAGGCCCGCAACATCCCTCTTGAATTCTTCCTGAGTTTACTGTCAGGCTGTTTCCACCTCCCGAACGAGTTCAAAACCTAAATATCCTCACTTTAGAAGATAGGAATTTCTTTTCCGGTCGATTTGAGGGGTGGATCGTCAAAATCAGAGTCCGTACGAGAATTCTACAACGATTATAGTAAAGGGCGTTAATTAGGGCTTCTAAAACGAAGGCGTGCGGCCATCAACGGTCGCCCTTCAATCTCAGGCGCAAATCCTAGCCATCCAAGGTTACCAGACAACGCATGGTAACCTTTGGCCCGAAATCCTAAGTTTGGCCACGCCCAAACCGCGCCAAGGCATGCCATGCCCACGGCATGCCAACCTAGCCGCGCCACCTTACTGGCCTTCCCTATGCGGCTACTAAAACGAAGGCGTGCGACAATCAACGGTCCCCCTTCAATCCCAGGATCAAATCCTAGCCATCCAAGGTTACCAGACAATGCATAGTAACCTTTGGCCCGAAATCCTAAGTTTGGCCACGCCCAAACCGCGCCAAGGCATGCCATGCCCACGACATGACAACCTAGCCGCGCCACCATGCTGGCCTTCCCTATGCGGCTACTAAAATGAAGGCGTGTGACAATCAACGATCCCCCTTCAATCCCAGGATCAAATCCTAACCGTTCAAGGTTACCAGACAACGCATGGTAACCTTTGACGCAAAATCTAGTTTGGCCACGCCCAAACCACGCCAAGGCATGCCATGCCAATGGCATGCCAACCTTGCCGTGCCTTCATATTAGCCTTCCCTATGCAACCAACGGAAGCGTGCGACAATCAACGACCACCTCTTCTCTTAAGATGCAAAATCTCGACCGTCGAAGGTCACCAAACCAGCAAGTCTCTCAAGCTCGACTTGCCAGACGAACAACAACATGCTACATGTTTTCCACAAAAACATTCGAGACATCAACACATATCACAAACCTGGGGATCCACTTTGGGTATTGGTTTGGCGGTTTACAGCGTGCGGCGTACACTACGCCCGTCATAAGGATGAGGCGGTTAGTAAATACAGGGAATAATGGTGAAACGCTCTTTTTTATGGAACATCAATTCCATGCGTTAACGGTTACCACCTCCTCCAATTTACTCACCCATTATTCCATTCCTTAATGAGACCAGAGTACGTTTCACTCTGACTTGTATAAATAGGTCTTACCTATTTCCACCGAACAACAAGTTCAGTCATGGGCATACAACACTCAGAAAACATTTGCTAGCTTTCCATCCGTTAGCTTTCCACTTTCTGATACAAGTCGTAGAAAACAACTACTCTTCCAGAAATTAACTATTCTGGTCTCATCACTTTCCTTGCTTCCCTCCCCAAAACCAACCCATTCTCCTTCACTTTGTAACCGAAGAAAGTCTGGAACGGCCATTTCTTGGTTTAGGCCGGATTTGTACAGATTGATCTCTCGAATCTAAAGTACTCACGTATAGTACATTGTTTAGGGTTTAAATTCGTTTCTCACCCACACACCCGAAATTACCGAAATCATCAGAAACCATTTTCACCCTCAAACAATTGGCAACCACAGTGGGAGATTGATCTTTCGGTTACAATGTCAAATTTTCAATCCTCGATCTCATACTTCGACGCAGACATCAGGACGGTAGAGGAAAACAATCCGCTCATGGATCGACTCAGCTACCAGACGACCCTATACGATCCTCTCCGGGATTGACGACTCAGTTACCAGATAACCCGATTACCAGTCATGACACCGCAAGGGGCGACTGGGGACTTCCCAGAGGTTAAAAGAAAACGATCCACCCAGGGATCGACGACTCGATTATCAAGTGACTCAAATACGACTGGGGACTTTCCACATCACGGAGGTGCTTCCCACAAAACTCGGACTTACACCCGGAAGATTCATTTTTCGTCAGGAGATCCAGAAAATCGAGTAAGTCTTGCCTAGACAAAATACATGGTCTACTACTTCAAATCTTTACAGAGATAATAAAAACCGATATCCATATTGTTCCCATGCTTTCCATCATCATGCAATATTCACGGTTTCACAACTTTCCCAGATGATTTGTTATTTACACTTCCAATTCAGACTTTAGCATATCAAAAAAAAAAAAAAAAAAAAAACATTATTCCAAAATAATCCAAAACTCTTATAAAAAGCAAACATCTATCAATCCAAAAACCAGAAGAAAAAAAAAACCGAACCATGAACCAGTCGCTTTGTTTGCCTTTCAAAAAAAAAAAACAGTCACCTACCCGTACGCGCCTACTTTGCATAATAATGATTACCCGTTATTATTCATGAGGTAGCCGACGTTACTATGGTGGTATTCGAAGAGGAATTGTTTCCACAAGTTTATGAAAGGCATACCCATGGCTAGGGTTTACATCCGTTCAGAAGAAAAATATTTCTACATATTTATGGAAGGCATACCTATGGCTAGGGTTTGCACCAACAAGAAAACAAATTGAAAGAGAAACGCTTGAGTACATAGCTGGAATATGCTTGCCCACTTTATTGCTACCACGTTACCGCTAACACCAGCATTCCGTGATCCACCCTACAAGCCTTTCAAGTACCGTTTCCACCGTCCCACGGACTGAAGCCACCAACGCTATCATCACCGCTTGGTAGCCAAAGTTCCAGCTCCAACAGTCCGCGTCCAAGACAATACCAGACACGCATGCCAGGCGCGCTTACCGTGACGCGCATGCCGACGTGGACACCGACACGCATGCCGACTCGCTTACCAGACGCACATGTCAGGCACACATGCTGCACGTGCATGCCAGCCACAATGCCACACCCTGGTCAGCACCAACAGCTTGCATCCCTCCAATGCTAGCTTCTCTGCTCGATGGCCAGCACCAACAACTTGCATCCTTTCCAGCGCTAACAGCTTGCGCCATTCCAACGCCATCTTCTCCGCTCCACAACCAGCCAAAGCAGCGCCATCCTCACCCTTCGAAGCAGCTTCATGGCTCCAGCACTCCGTGATCAAAACCTTGCCATCTCTGCACGATACACACACCAAAACAGAGCCGCTTCCACCACCCCAACGTTTCTTCAAGCATGATAGCTCCAACCGTCACTAGAGACGCTGCTACCCCACCATCAGGGCAAGATACTGGAAGATCCATAAAAAGCCGTCCTCCTTTACCACTACTGATTTAATGAAAAGACAAAAGACACTTCAGCAGGACGTGCGTTTATAGATCAATAGGCTCGCGTTGCTCTTGAACGCCCAGTAGAAGGGATCAGAAATCTAATTTCATCACGCGTAAAGATCAGGAACGACTTCTCCAAAATCGAAAGCAAAGGGGATCATCAACCCTCCTGAGTTCACAAAGACCCTCTTCCCGCCAGGACCCACACGATGGGGACTTCGCCCATAAAGTCGCGCAATCTGTGATGAAACAGTTATGTGAGATTCGATATTTCTCCAAGGCGTAGCGTCAAGACATATTTCCATCCCTCAACCGCACTGCATCAAGAAAGGAAAGTGTTTCCATCCAGGAAGCCGTTCCAAAACCCCAACCTCTCTTGGAAAAGTATGATTAATAAATAAAACTGGGGACTCCTAACCACTGTTCATGTGAAGGGTGTTCAATTTCACAAAGACGCCGATTGACACAGCCGCTCCGCTTCCACGTCCTCCGAGAATCGCTCCGCTTCAACGTTCGCTCCAAAGAGGCGCTCCACTTCAGTAATCTCTCCGTAAGCTGCTCAAGGATCCGAAACCGAAACCGAAGCTTCAGCGTTTGGCTCTTTAAGTCTCAACGTCCTCTCCAAGAGCCAAAGCCGCTTCAACGCCACCCCTTCCTGCAAAGGGTCGTGCCAGCACATTCACCATCTCAAGGATTATGGCCAAAGCTAAATAATCTTCGTAGTCATGGCCACCTTTTGATCTATCCCCCCAAAACTCGTGATCATGGGCGGTTTGCTCGCTTACGCATCCAACCAATCCTTTTACTCCCATGGATGCCCATGCAATTCCGGCCAACCTACTTTGTTTCAACGACAATGTAATCTCATCTGATTACATCTACTACCAAGAACTGTTACCGCTCATTTGTGGACATCGGACAGAGCTTCACCGCAACAACAATCACTACAAAGCCATACTTGGGGACTGAGGATTTACACGGAATCCCTTCACTATCAAAGACTTATCAGAAAACTGCAGAGACGCGGATGAAACATTTTTCTGAAGAAATGCAGGAGCCACGCGTGGCATCCAGAAAAGTACAATAAGCTTGCATCAAATCCCGTGGACGTGGATTCAAGGCGATGCTATGAAAGTATGCTTCACATTGGGACTACCAACATGGGACGCTTTCACTCCCCTCAACCAGGTTGTTTCTAATTTCAACATCATCACTGTCAAAGTTTTACGCAAGAATTTCTCAACATGAAGCCGTACATATGCATCGAAGACTCCAAAAGCACGCCGCAGAGATACATTCACATATTCGGCCATGACCATCAGATCAAACGGAAGTATAACTGAGGACTGTTCACCGCGTCCCATTCCATATTACAGTCCAAGATTCAGAAGTTGGTTCGAAGGATGTCTCTTGGAACAAAGTCCTTGAAGACCTGATAGCAGCACAACGACGACAAAATGTCTCCCAACTCATCTATTTCAAATTGTGTTTTCGGAAGATTTCTACCATACAATTATCCACAACATATCATCATCGCGATCAGAAGATCCTGACACCGAACAACCTAAAGTCAAGGATGGCCGACAACGCAACAACAATATCCAAGATTAACGCTGACATGATCGTCGCCGAGCATGTATTTCATCCATTTATCCCAAGAATGCAGCGGAGTTTTGGTAAATTTTGGAATCCACTGGAGAGACACTGCAGACGAAAGCACGAACCCAGACGAACAACAAAAGAGGGTCGATACCTCTTTTCATGCGGACAGGGTTTCTAGAGTTTTAACAGAATGAAGACTCCTTCTTGCTCCATGAACGGGAATAGATGACTGGGCGCGACTATACCACTCGGGCCCGCAAGTTCCCTTCTGAATTCTTCTTGAGTTTCACTGTCGGGTCGTTCTCACCTCCTATACAAGCTCAAAATATAAATATTCCCGCATGAGGGGATAGGAAATTCTTTTCCGGTCAGATGGAGGGGCGGACCGTCAAAATCTAAGTTCGTACGAGAATTATACAATAATTCTACTAAGGAGCGCTAATTAGGGTTTCAGAATGCCAAACCCTAATTTAGACAAAGTTGTGCCATCACCACCATTCGATAGCCGAAGTTCCAGCTGTTTGTGGGTGAAAACAGTTTCTGCCGATTTCGGTAATTTCGGGTGTGTGGGTGAGAAACGAGTCTAAACCTTAAACAATGTACTGCATGGGAGTACTTTAGATTCGAGAGATCAATCTGTACAAGTCCGGGCTAAACCAAGAAATGGTCGTTCCAGACTTGCTTCGGTCACAAAGTGAAGGAGAATGGGTTGGTTTTGGGGAGGGAAGTGATAGGTGTTGTAAAACACATAATTTTATATCTAGTATTTATGATTTCTTTGCTATTATTCTTATGAATTGCATCCCTTATGTTTCGTTTTGAGTTACTAGGTGCAATGGAGTCCTTGGGAGCAAAAGAATGAGAAAACGTCCATATGGAGCGTAAAAAGGCAAAACGGTCGATTCACAGGCGAGTAATATGGGAGCCAAGCAAATGCAAGACGAGTTTTGTTTAAGTGACTGTCACTCTGGTGGCCTGTATTAATACGCAAGGTGCATATATCAATTCTGGTTCCTACCCAACCCCAATTTCAGGGTTTCTCAATCATTTCTTATCATTATCTTCTCAAAATCAAGAGAAGGACTTGTGCGGCTGCTGCAAGAGTTCAATGGAAAAAAAAAACCACAGATCGTTTAATTTCTTCTGTTAACGTTCGAGAAATTCAGGGGCGATTGAAGTGGTTACTGTTAGAGGAATGAGATCGAGGGGATATGTTTCTGTGAAGTGTGGAGGTTCGATAAATACTGAAGATTGATCTGAGATAGAGAAGAATGGGATCTGCTACTGATTGATAGAGGGGGAAATTTGAGAAACTGAGATGGGGTTTACTGCTAATGAAAGATTAAAGAGCTGGGTTATGCTTATATACAAATCAGAGGAGAATTTGAAGCTAGGGTTTCATTCGAATTTGAGGTGCTCTTGAAGAACAGATTTAGGGATTTGATGGAGAAATTGATGAAACTCAGATGGGGATTAGGATTTCTGCTACAGATGAAGGTGGTGATTCTGTTGGTGCTGTATGTGGTGGCTTGAGCTCGATGAAGAGATTGTTGTCTGAATTAATGGTTCAAGCAGCTGTGCTCAATTGGTGATGAACAGAGAACAAGGCAGAAATGGGTTTATTAGAGATGGATTTGAAGTCGAGAATGAATCTGTTAGGGTTTGCAGAAAGGGATGAAAAACTGAAGTTAAATGGTGATTCTGGTGATGAGCTGGAGCAGATTTCAAGTGCAGAGAAGAACAAAATAGGGTTGCTTCTGAGTTCCAGTTTCTACAGAGGGAAGTTGCGGGTGAATGAGCATAGGGGATTTGTGTTGCTGGCCTTGTAACTGAGTTGAGGGTGAATTGAATCTGGAAATGGCAGAACTACAGGAATGGAAGGTGGAGCATCTGGAGCTGATGATGAATGGGTTGGAGGTATGCTACTTGGTGGATCTGACGCCGCAGAAGTAATGGGATTTTTGAGCTGGTGAAAGAAGTAGATGGTGGTTAAGTTGGTCTCAGGCAGGAGAGGGATATGACGCAGCTGGGAAGAGCACCATGAGTGGTTGCAGGCAGCTGTGATAAAGGTTATGCAGGCATGAAATGGAGAGATGGTTGGTGCCGAGATGCAGTACAAGGAAATGATGGAGATTGTTGCTGCTGAATTGAATGGAGCAGAGAAATAACAGGGAAGCTAAGAAATTACTGGGAATGAATGTGTTTGCTGGTGGTGTTGTCTCAAGTCAATTGAGATGGTGGTCTGTGAACTGCGGTGGCTATGGTTGCAGGTGGTGCTTCAGGTGGAGTAAAGAATGGAGCTTAATGGAGATTCCATTGAAGTTCAGGGAAGACTGAATCGCAGACTAAAGTGATACTTCAAAGACTTGAAGCTATTGCAGGTGTTTATGGGTGAAAACTATTCCTGCCGATTTTGGTAATTTGGGGTGTGTGGATGAGGAATGAATCTAAACCCTAAACAAATGCACTGCGCGGTGAGTGCTTGTAGATTCGGAAATCAATCTGTGCAAGTCCGGCCTAAACCAAGAAATGGCCGTTCCAGACTTGTTTCGGTCACAAAGTGAAGGAGATGGGGTTGATATTAGGGAGGGAAGCGAAGAAGGTGTTGAGATTGTGAAGGTGTTGGCTTGATTATTACTTGTAACAGAAAGCTGAACCGGCTTACAGGATGTAAGCTATCAGTTCCGGTGTTTTGTATTAACACTTGGTTTCTGTTTTTTGTCTGGACTTGCCCTTTTGTTGGTGGAAATAGGGAGGAGAACCTATTTATACAAGTCATTGAGCCTTATTCACGTCTCTCGTGGGAAGTGGAGGAAGTGGAGTGATGGAGTAGTGGAGTTGTGTGTCGGTGCTACACGATCGGCCTTGCCCACTTCTCCCCGTCATCGCTAACCGTCCATAACTTCCTAACACGTTCTTGTGATGGCGCGTTGCACGCCGCACGCCGTAAACCGCCAGACCAATACCCAAGTATGTATCCCCGGTTTGTGACATGATTGATGTCCGGAATGTGTGGATCGTGGATCCACGAAAGGTGGCATGTAATTTGAATTGAATAATCGCGTTATTCGGGAAGTTGATACTTGTGAAGTATCATGTGTATTTTATGCGTGTCATCGCATCATGGTGTGGTAGAGTGACGGGTGGTGATCACCATGACGTCTCACCGACCAATTAACTCCCCGACTGTGGTTGTATAACTAAGTTGGTGAAGTTGGACGGATGAGATGATCTTTGAGACACTCATCTGCGACCCTTAATGAAATTAGGGTTTCTAGAGGAGGTGCGCAAGCATCCCTCTTCACCGGTCGAATCCAAGCTTGGGATATGACTTTGGCCAGGCCGACCATATATGCGTGTTGACTGAGCATGACGGTGTAGGCGCCTATACCTATTACCTCACGAAAGTATGATCCGGGCCACTCAATTCATCCCGGTGAAGTTGAGTGGTCGAGATCAATTTGTGACAAAACCAAAGGCCGCAAAGCCGCACGTCATGCCAACTTTCGGCGCACGTTCCAAGATGACCATTCTTGGTCGGTCTTGGCCGATCGGTCTGGTGTGAAGGTGGTAGGCTGGTGTTCACGCCTACACCTGAATATCCCATAAAAACGTGATCTGAGCCATCCAAATCGTTCGGCGAAGTTGAGCGGTCGAGATCAGTTTGCAATTTGGGAGGTGTGACCACGCTAGTTTGGGCGCGCGTCTTGGAATAACCAGGCATGGTATGCCTTGGCCGATCAGTGAGGGGATAGATGGGTCCACGGTGGTCATGCCGGTATGACCAGGACTCGCTTAATCTAATCTTTGGACCCTCCATTCGTGCCGGAGAAGATGGACGCTCGTGATGCTCAAAACCCTAATTTTGGGTTTCAAGGCCATGCGACCATACTTTATTCGGCGCACGAGGTGGGATAACCAACCATGGTTGGTCCCGACCGATTGGTCGGGTATGCAGGCGGCCCACGGTGATTGTGTTAACATGCTCTGGGCCCTTTGAATCTATATCTACACCCTCCATCTATACCTGCGAAGATGAATGGTTGAGACTGTTTTGCGACACATGTAATATGCCGCAAACCCGAATTTAGGGTTTTCCGCCCATACTGCTATGGTTTGGACGTTTTGGCAAGCTAGGCCATTGGAGGGAGGCAAGCCATGCGGGTCCGCGTTGGTTCGGCAGTGGATATTCCATACCTCGCTTGGGGGTGATGGAATTGATCCGGGTCATTGATGAGTGCCAAATAGTGCATATTTACACACCTTTTTATTGGCATTTTACTCATCTTTTGCGCTTATAAATCGAGATATTATTCCATATTACGAGTTTTCCTTGTTTTCAAGAATAAATATTTGTATTAATTAATTTTGTGTTTTTAGGTAATAAATAAAGCTCGGAGAATCGAGGAGCAAAAGAGCAAAAGAGGTGGAGTCGAGCATCTATGGAGCGAGAGGCAAAGCCGCGCGCGGCTTGGTTGCAACCCAACAAGTAGCGACTCATCTACAAGAAATGGGCTTGAGCTGGGCCAGGATCCGAGCCCGATTATCTGAGCCGTTGAGATCGCATCTAGTTACATCCTACGGTCGCTCCCTCATGTAGCATCGAAGTTTCTGCCTTAGCTCAACATCGAATCACTCCAATACCGCTTACCTTTCTCGGCCGTTGAGATTTCTCGACTAGATCCAACGCTCGGTGCGGCGTTATCATCTTCCCCGATGCACTGCGCCACAACAAAATCCCTAACCCTATACTACCCACTCGACCAACCCTATTTTCATTTTCATCTTCTCTTTCTTCTTCCCTCCGCTCTTCGCCACCCCCTTCTCCATACCACGACAAACCCTTCGCAACATCACCTTCACCACCATTCTTTCTTTCCCGACACCACACCAACACCATGACTACCTATTAGCCACCCTCAGCCCTATTCATCTCTCGCATAGCCTCTCTCATCCCTCGAGGCTGTGTTAGAGATAAATAGACTTAGGGTTTAGTCTAACATCACAAGCATGGCGTTCTCGAGCCGCGGGAGCAAGAAACGGTGATTCGGGCGATTCGAGTATGGGTGAGAGCATGGGTTTGATTTATCTATTTTATTCTCGATTTTGAAGAAATTAGGGTTAGGGTTTTATTCTTCTTTGGCATGTATAAATAGAGGAGGATTTGTGTTGTGGGTTACGCACAGTTAGCTTGATGTGTCAATTAGGGTTCACTTAGTTTTAATTTGTGTTTTTATTTCTTTGTAATGTTTTAAGTTAATTCATCGGGTGTTGATGAAACCCTGTTCCCATGTTGAGTAAAACATATCAAAGTCTCTGTCTTATTGTGCTTAATGGAGATGAGTGATTTCATCTTTGTTGGATCAATTACATTTGTGATAATTTGTACTGTGATAAGACAAATTATACTAGGAATGAAATAGTGAAACCAGTTGAAATACTTAGGAGTAATTAGTTAGCTTACAACCCAAATGAGCTTGTGATAACTTGTCTTGTGAAAAGACAAGTTATACTAGGAGTGAATTAGGATAGTCGCTGAAAATTTCCTCCACCTGAGGCCTTCAAAGGAAGGTATAAGGCATGAATGGAGTATGTTAGCCTTAGCATAGAACTAGGGTGGATTCACCATCCTGGTGCCTCCTATTTGTTACAATCCATTTAATTTCCTTAGTTCCTTGTCACAAAACAACCTCAGTCGCTTTGACAAGCAAAAAAACCCCCGTGTTACACAATATCATTTGAATTCGAGTCTTTAGCATAGCCATAGATCACTTAAGCACCCCTTGTCTCTGTGGATCGACCCGTACTTGCCGCGTCTCCAATAGACGCCGTGCACTTGCGGTTTAAACGTAGGCCGTAAATTTACCCATCTTTCGGGCCTACCAAGATGCTCAAAACCCTAATTTTGGGTTTCAAGGCCATGCGACCATACTTTATTCGGCGTACGAATTGGGATAACCAACCATGGTTGGTCCTGACCGATTGGTCAGGTATGTAGGCGGGCCCACGGTGATTGTGTTAACATGCTCTGGGCCCTTTGAATCTATATCTACACCCTCCATCTATACTGCGAAGATGAATGGTTGAGACTGTTTTGCGACACATGTAATATGCCGCAAACCCGAATTTAGGGTTTTCGCCCATCATACTTGCTATGGTTTGGACGTTTTGGCAAGCTAGGCCAATTCGGAGGGAGGCCGACCATGCGGGGTCGCGTTGGTTCGGCAGTGGATATTCCATACCTTCTGGGGGTGATGGAATTGATCCGGGTCATCCAATCATGCTTGTGGAGTTGGATGATCGTGATCATATCCCGGACCGATACTGGTCGGTCCAGGATGCTCAATCGGCTAGTATAACACACCGAGAGGGGCTCAATCGGCCTAGTATAACACACCGAGAGTCGGCACATACGGGTATTTCGTACATGGTTTCATTATAATGCTTGAGGTTCGTGTTGCTCTGTAAGAGCAACACTCGGCCGTCATGCCTCGCACCGATAATGAGTACAGAAATACAAGGCCGATTGCGCATTAATTAATAATGCTAGAAATTCACAGGGTATATGGGATTGTTGTTACATGCTCCAAACTGGATTAATTTCGTGTATTCACTGAATGGGATTGTTGCCACATGCTCCATTCTAGGTGAATTAAGTGAGGAGTATCCAACACTTATTGATGGCCTTATCTTTTACAAGATGTCAGCGCATAGTTTTCTGGCTTTTATAATTTTAACCTTAAATGAAATTCCACCATCAACATTAAGTCCCCTGTCTAGCACATAATGGTTACACTATTGTGGGGTAGGCATGAGATGGTGACAAATTTTGTACATTGAAATGACCAAGCTAAGGTGAATGTATATTTACCGGATAGGCCGACATCGTCGGGCGTTGCCCCCGGAACTGGTTGGTCCCGATCGAGGTTGTGAAGGAAGTAGGACTTGATACGGTGAGTCGCTTTGGTTCCCCTTGTGTATATCCGAGCTTGGTCCCTTCCTTGGGTCAGTGTACTCCCTTTCATCTGTGACTTTCCTCGAGATGTATCGATAAGCATCGTTGATTGCTATCCCGAATTGGTAGCCTTTATAGGTGGTAAGTAAAGACTTCTTTTCTCTTGGGATTCTTTCGACTTGCGAGATTATAAAGAATCATCTCATGCAGTCATTTATTGTATATCTCAGGTACTGCTCCGCACTTATCTGATCTCCTGATTGACTGATCGATTGATTGATTTTGTGCTCATAACCTCTTCTCCTTTGCAGTTTATCATGGAAGCGGTGGATGATCATTCTGTCGCTTCTCCAGAAAGAAGCTTCGAAGTTGACAAGCCCGAAACCCATGCGCATGAAGAAGTAATGGCTAAGATTGATCTTCCACTTCGTGAATTCGGTCGTGCTATACAGGGGATGTCTATCCTGCACCTGCGTATTGCCAGGGGACGCATCTGTGCGCTTTCAGCTGCGATTGACATGGAGGAGCGGTGGAGGCGCGAGGAAGCGTTGCAAGTTTTGGTAAGCGCAAGGGCAGAGAGATATACAGCGCGGTTGAAGAGGCAGAGGGTTGAGCATAAACATCCTCTGAATGAAGATAAGTGTGATTACCCAATCCAGGACGGCGTGATAATTCTTGACTCCGACACAGAGGAACCTAAACATCTGAAAGCAATTGGTACGACTCCTAATGTTGATGCACTCTTTAATGCTCCCGCTGATGATGTTGGGGTGGAGTGCGCTGCTGCGGAGATGTCTGATGCAGAAGTTGAGGTAGATTTGAAGGGAGGAGCATCAACAGGTGACAGTATTTGGCGTAACCCGACAGTGGTGCAGGCGATGTCGATCCTCTTGACGACTAAGACCTCTTTTCTTCTTTTTCCGCTTTCCAAGTATATTGATAGGTGTAGAATACACCGTATTTAATATCTA
The DNA here is from genome assembly GCA_023531295.1 of Papaver armeniacum. Taxonomy (NCBI): domain Eukaryota; kingdom Viridiplantae; phylum Streptophyta; class Magnoliopsida; order Ranunculales; family Papaveraceae; genus Papaver; species Papaver armeniacum. The sequence goes on from JAJJWW010005971.1 coordinate 65,375, forward strand.
GTATTTATGCTTTCTTTGCGAGTTTTCGTGTGAATTATGTATCTTATTTTTGCTTTTGAGTTATTTAGGTGTTTTGGAGTCATTGGGGCAAAGGAAGTGGAACTCGCTCAAATCCAAGATTTCTTCTCATCATCTCGAAGAGCACGAAAAGACAAAGCCAATGGCGAAAGAAATGGAGTCATTCGGAGCTCGTATGAAGAAGTTATGGGCAAAACAAGAACTCATAAGCAAAGGGCAAGAGTGTCATTTCACGGGCATGTGCTATCTGGAGCCTAGTCAAGCTTAAGGGGAAACCCTATTGGAGGAGTACTAAACACGGTAGAGCTAAGGTTAAGGGCGCTTCTATGTGAAAGAAAACTAAATGCCAGCTAATGGTTAAGGGGGTTAGAATTAAGTTGGCCCTTATCTACTCTCTAGGGTGGCAATATCGGCTTTGTCCTATTCCCTACAACCCTAATCGAGAGAACTCATCTCTCACATTTTCATTTCATTACGGAATTTAACACGAGAGAGATCGAGCTCGAGAGAGGAGGAATTTGAGTTTGAGTTCGGTGATGGGATTTGTCGATATTGAGACATCACTGCTTGCTATTGAATGGAATCGAGTTCGAATTAGGGTTTCTTGTTAATCGAGAGGAGATCGAAGTCGCTACTAAACCGAGATCGAGAGATGAGTGGAAGCGTACTCAGTGAAGAATTTCAAAGGGTCATAATAACCTGATCTTTTTGTTGAATTGGTGGTGTTGTGAAATGAGATGGTGAATTGGGTTTTAGGGTTTGAAATCGGGATTACGGGGAAGATGCAGCGGAGCTGAGATTAAGAATGAAATTGAGAGTTTGTTATGAAATTGAAGATAGATTGATTGTTAGTGCAGGTATGGAAGAGAGGGCTGCCGAATTTGGATCGAGAATCGAGTAGTTGAAGCTCGGTTAGGGTTTTGTTGTGGTGCTTGTGTGTCTGGAATTGAATCGGGGTAAGCTTATCTTTGAATGGAGGTTCTTTGCTACGGGTAAATGGTGTTGAGTATGAGAAGTTATGCGGTATGAAGGGATGTGGAAGCTGAGTTAGCAAGTGAATAGTGAAGATGATGTTATGGGGGCGAGATGAGGCTATATAGATGAATGTTAGGAGAAAGCTGTGAAGTTGATCTTTGAGATAATCGAGGTTCAAGAAAAGTGGTGGTGGAAGAATCGAAGGAATGGAAGATGGAGAATTTGAGAGAATAAGCGGGAGATGAAAAGCTGCAGTGAGATGTGTTGGTGGTTAGCTGGTATTGCGGGTGGTTTGTGCCAGTCTTTGGTAAAACAGGTTTTGCAAGGCTGGAGTGGTTTAAATGCGAGAGATTGCTTGGGTGGGTATTGATGGTGGTGTCTGGTGGATTCAAAAGGTAGTGCGAGTTTGTGAAGTTACAAATGGGACTGGCAGATTGTGAATAGTGGTGATTATGAGCCTTCTTTTGGAGATTGTTGGTGTTGGCCTGTGGAAGGAAGTGAGGTGGTGCGGTCATTGAAATGGTAGCAGGTTAACTACATGTGATGGGAAGGGAAAAATAAGATGGATATTATCGAGGCAAGGTTGACAAGGATAGATCGGCAGTCTTGCTACGGATGGGATTGGCTATGGACAGGCGCTATACAATAGATAGTCATGAGATTGAGCCATGAAGAACGGTGGTGTTGCGAGATACATTGAAATGGTAGCCCGAAGGCAATGGATTATCGAGGTTGAGGATAGTGACGGTGGATTGGCTATGGAAGGTTTGGGAAGTGGTTTTGCTTGCGGGTAGGTTTAAGTGTTTTGCTTGCGGGTATTAATGGCACTAGGCACTAATTTTGGATGGTGCTTTTGAAGTTTACGTGGATGATTATTTGTGTTTGGAGTTGGTAGTGGAGAAGTTGCGGGAAGGCGCCATCATGGCTGAAGCACAATGATTGTGCTTCACAACTCGAGCACTGCAACATGGATTAGGCTAGACCCGGTCAGTCTTGACTCACGACTCACGACTTCCACCCGACTCGACTGACCTGACCACGACTCGGTGCTTGACCCAATTGGCTTCAGTGAGTTGACCCGATTTGACCGACTGAGTTGGACCGTTGACCGGTGGCGGTTTGACTTTCTTAGGTCACACGAGATGCTATTCCGGCGACTTTTCCGGCGGGATTCAGCCATAATCCCGATTTTCAGGCGAGCGTTTTTGGGACAAAATTTCTACAGGTTTCTCTCCATGGTGGGCCGGGTGAATTTCCAACTAATGGACTTGAAGACAAAACCTAATTTTGGAAGGAGTATCCTTTATGGAAATTGAGGAATATATAAAAGAGAGGACTTCTATCTTTTTGAGGGATCTTATAACGTTTTATTATTATCTCTTCCACTTAGTTTTCTAGGGTTTACACCATGAAGTCGTTTCTCTTTCTTCTTGTTATGAACTCCATGAATATGAACTAAGTTTTTATTATTGGTTGAAGATGTAGTTGGATTTTGCAACTAAGTTATGATTTTATGAATTAGTTTTCTCTCAATATTATCGTATGATTTCTACGGGTTACAATAATTGCATGATTGATGGATTGCAATATGATTGAATGTTTGTTTAGTCGAGTCTAGAATTGATTGAACTCACATCCATATCTATAGCTATTTTAGGGTTTTCATCGGCGATAACCTTGAATACTAGTAGCATGATATGATTCTAGGTTGTAGTGATACATCCTTGTATTCATATGTAGAAATTGACCTTTGTTCGAATTGTTTTGCGCAATGTATTACAATTGCATTGATTAGCCTATTTCGAAACTTAATGCTCTAGGAATTGAACTTGATTAGCGCAAGGCGTTAGGTTATTCTTTAGGTAGATTTCACATTCTAATGTGTGTGTTGATAACTTTGGAAATTACGGAGTATTCTTGCAATAAGGTATTCTATGGCTTTTGATGATAGCGAGATTAAATACGAATTCTATTCATATATTCATAAACTTGTTTACAATTGAAGATGAAACCTTTATCCAATATTTTCACATCCTTGATTTGCGTACTTTGTTTGCTTTTTGTTTATTTTTATTTACACAATCGAAATTCTTAGGGTGTTTTATATAGGAAACCATAACAATTTGACAACCTAGACCTCTCTGTGGGATCGATCCTTTCTTGCCCTTGCTATATTTATATTTTGAGTAGTAAGAAAGTGTAATTATATTTGTGTCGCTTACGACAAGCGATCAAATTTTAGCGCCGTTCTTGGGGAGAGGCGCGGTTGTTAATTGTTTTTGGTTTCTTATTTTTGTATTTAGTTTTGTTTTTATTTTTTCTTATTCTTTGGTTCTTATTCGAGTTTTGAGAATCTCGTTTGAGTACCAATTGCTATGGAAGGAGCATATTGGAGCAATCAATACGATTTTCAACCTCAACAACATAACAATTATCACCCTTATAGGAGTATAATCAAAACCAATCCTTTGGCTATGATCAATACTCCACGTACCCTATGAGTTATTCTCATACATATCAACCTTCTTATGGTGGTTATGTAAGTGAGCAACCACAAGGAGGGGAGAATAGTTGTTTTCTATTAATTTTCCTCTAGTTTGGTAGATGAGATGCAACAATTTATGGCCAGCATGGAGTCAATTTGCGGACAACCAAGCGTGGAACCATTTTCATCGACCGAATGTGCTCATGGTGTGTTTGGCCCAATTTACGATCGTAGTTATGATCATCCACCCATTCAAAGGGAATATAATTGGCTAACAATCTTTGACGAAGTAAGTAATTCTACTTTTTCTTTGTCGAATGAGCTTTACAAACAAATGGAACACTATATTCAGAATTTGGATGGAACACTCCAAGAGCTTCAAAAAGGTGTTTCTACTTTAAGACGGGGGCATTGATGAGTACGGGGAGGGTGAATAATTATGTTGAAAAATGGAACCTTCGGGAAGGGACTTTTGTTGATATTTGTGTAGTTAACTCAACTCTTGATCGTAATAATGATCATTCACCTATTCAAAAGGATGAGTTCGAGATTAGCAACACTAAATTCAGTGAGGACCAATGTTATGATGACTATGATAGTGATGATGATTATTATGAAAATACATTGCCTAAACCAATTCATGGTTGGAATGTACAATGGAGTCTTTTTGGGATCAAGATGAAGACGAAGAGGAATATTCGACACTTGTGTAGATTACTCAAGCATTGATCTTAATAATGATCAAGAGCCTATTCAAAGGGTGGAGCTTGAGGATGATGCAAACTAGTGTTCTAGAAAAGTTTCTTATGATAAAATTTGGATCCGCAAAAGAGTATGTGCCTTACAACAAAAAGGAGGAATATGTTGAGAATGAGACGGTTATGACCAATATTGTGGAAGACCCAATTGAGCTTGCAAATGATTGTAATGATGATGTTTATGTCGACACTTTGGTTAAGGCGAGAAACGGACGAAGAATGGTTGCAAGGTTTAATAGAGGACCATGATATAAAAGAGGTGAATTATTCACTTGAGTTTTTCAAGGATGAAGAGGATTCCGTGATAAAAGAGATTGTGCAAAGGTTTATCTAATCCCTTTGCCTATTATTTCTTCTCCTTTACCTCTTTTTGGTTTGAATTTATGTGCTTCGAGAATATTGTTGAATGACTTTGTTTCTCGTTTTCCGCCATTAGAGAAACTTGATTCTCATACTATGCAGGTTTTGACCAAGAAACCGTGGAAGTACCCGACTTCTATATTCTTTATACACTCCCAAGTGTGGACAAGAATAAGTGTGGGGAAACTTTTATCGGTTCATAGCTTCACTTTTGCTTTATTGTACTAATATTTGTGTGAAGCTAGTGTTTGCAAAACAGGTTCTATGGAAGGATCCTCAACTTTTCAGATTATTGATATATGGGGAATGAATCTTGCAAGGATATAGTCGGGCCGACGACTATAAAACAAGCGCTAAGTGGGAGGCAACCCACGGTTTTGTATCTCTTATCCTTTTGCATTTTATTTTTTTGTTTCGTTTATTTTTTTTTTTACTGTTTTTATATCATATTTGCATCCCTATGTTTAATTTCATTGAGTCCGTAATCTATCTTAGAAGAGAATTATGACGAATACCTTTTAAATCAGAAAATTTCAGATTGCTTAGCGTAGTTCAGTCCAGAGACCATAACTGTCAGACCGTTTATCGAAACACTGTGAAATTTTGACACTGTGTAGAAAACACGTAGGCGAACAACTTTTGTGAAATGGAGTTTTCCAAATTCCTTACCAATTTGCACAGTTTTTGCGTTTTATCTGCTGTTACGTCAGAATTCAGAACTTTCGGTTTTACACATTGAGGACAATGTGCAGTTTAAGTGTGGGGAGCATTATATGTTTGTATAGTTTGTTTTTGACACCATTAGTGGATGGAACCATTTTGAATGCAGGAGTTGAGAACCAATTAACTAAAAGGGACGAATATAGCTCAGAAATCACAAATTAACATGATAGTTGTTACCATATCTCGGAATATCACCATATCGCATTCTATTTTTATTTTTCCATATTTATCTATTGTTCTCTAAGTGCTTTGGTGGGTCACTAAACATCGACGTGTTATTACTGCTAGGATGAAATAGAGTGGTTGAGTTACTAAAAAAAAAAAAAAAAAAAAAAAAAAAAAAAAAAAAAAAAAATTTAAAATAAAAAAAAAAAAAAAGGACCGACTAATTAGACCAAAACGGAATAAAAAGACACTTGGGAATAGCAGTATGTGTGTGAAACGTAGTCCCCTGTCTCCGTCGCCTAAACAAGCGTGGAATGCGGGATCCAAGGCAACTATCATGTACTTGCGACAAGAAGCATGCGCTTGGATCCAAAGATCTAATCATGCTTGTCTAAAAAAAAAGGAGAAATTGGATCCAGTTTGATCCAATCATATAAAAAAGGAATTTATTATTGTGTTGAATAAAGTCACTTTTGGTTCCCTTGTATATGCCAATTGATTTGATGTAGCATTCAGCACTAAGTAGCTCAATCCAATAGGATTAGGTTCATCTTAGCAGTGACCTTCAGGACAGATATGGGAAACATCGAACACTTGTGAATATTCGCCAACATCTACATCTTTATCCATCTTCCTAATCTTTTCATTGTGATTGTGGTTTGTTAGTTTCCGAGTATTGTGGCTTGTTCGACTATCTAATTAGAGTTTATTTACTAATAATTGAATTGAATTTGCAAGGTACCTCCTCCTTGTAGTCATTTTGGATTCGTTCATTGATTTGTCACGAATAAACGGAGTTTGAAATATAGGTTTTGTAGGTATATCTCTAGTAAACCTTCACGAGACTATAACTCGTCCACTAGGGACACCTAGGGTTTAAAGGCTTGTTATTTATGCTAAAATTAACCGTAGCCTCGACGTCACGGAGTTGTTGTATTTTATTTTTGTTTTGTTTGATTTGCTCGAGGACTAGCAAAGTCTAAGTGTGGGAATTTGATAGGTGTAGAATACACCGTATTTAATATCTAGTATTTATGCTTTCTTTGCGAGTTTTCGTGTGAATTATGTATCTTATTTTTGCTTTTGAGTTATTTAGGTGTTTTGGAGTCATTGGGGCAAAAGGAAGTGGAACTCGCTCAAATCCAAGATTTCTTCTCATCATCTCGAAGAGCACGAAAAGACAAAGCCAATGGCGAAAGAACGGAGTCATTCGGAGCTCGTATGAAGAAGTTATGGGCAAAACAAGAACTCATAAGCAAAGGGCAAGAGTGTCATTTCACAGGCATGTGCTATCTAGAGCCTAGTCAAGCTTAAGGGAAACCCTATTGGAGGAGTACTAAACACAGTAGAGCTAAGGTTAAGGGCGCTTCTATGTGAAAGAAAACTAAATGCAGGCCACCTAATGGTTAAGGGGTTAGAATTAAGTTGGCCCTTATCTACTCTCTAGGGTGGCAATATCAGCCTGTCCTATTCCCTACAACCCTAATCGAGAGAACTCATCTCTCACATTTTCATTTCATTCTGGAATTTAACACGGAGAGAGATCGAGCTCGAGAGAGGAGGAATTTGAGTTTGAGTTCGGTGATGGGATTTGTCGATATTGAGACATCACTTGCTTGCTGCTATTGAATGGAATCTCGAGTTCGAATTAGGGTTTCTGTTAATCGAGAGGAGATCGAAGTCGCTACTAAACCGAGATCGAGAGATGAGTGGAAAGCGTACTCAGTGAAGAATTTCAAGGTCATAATAACGATCTTCTTTGTTGAATTGGTGGTGTTGTGAAATGAGATGGTGAATTGGGTTTTTAGGGTTTGAAATCAGGATTACAGGGAAGATTCTGGCGGAGCTGAGATTAAGAATGAAATTGAGAGTTTGTTATGAAATTGAAGATAGATTGATTGTTGGTCTGGGTATGGAAGAGAGGGGTCACGAATTTGGATCGAGAATCGAGTAGTTCAAGCTCAGTTAGGGTTTTGTTGTGGTCTTTGTGTGTCAGGAATTGAATCGGGGTAAGCTTATCTTTGAATGGAGGTTCTTTGCTTTTCTGAGGTAAATGGTGTTGAGTATGAGAAGTTATGCAGAGGTATGAAGGGATGTGGAAGGCGAGTTAGCAAGTGAATAGTGAAGATGATGTTATGGGGGCGAGATGAGGCTATATAGATGAATGTTAGGAGAAGCTGTGAAGTTGATGCTGAGATAACTGAGGTTCAAGAAAAGTGGTGGTGGAAGAACTGAAGGAATGGAAGATGGAGCTGGGACTGAGAATAACTGGGAGATGAAAGCTGCAGCTGAGATGTGTTGGTGGTTAGCTGGTATTGCAGGTGGTTTGTGCACTGAGTCTTTGGTAAAGAGAGTTTTGCAATGGTGGAGTGGTTTAAATGCAGAGTTTGTGAAGATTATTGTGTGGGTATTGATGATGGTGGTGTGGTGGATTCAAAAGGTAGTGCGAGTTTGTGAAGTTACAAATGGGGATAAGGGGCAGCGGCATTGTGAATAGTGGTGATTATGAGCCTGGGTGATGGTGGTTTGTTGGTGTTGGCTGATTGAACTGGTGGCGTGAAGATAGTGATTGAAATGGTAGCGGTTAACTCTGTGCAGGGAAGGGAAAAATAAGATGGATATTATCAGGTTGACAAGGATAGATCAGCAGCTACGGATGGGATTGGCTATGGACTGCAATAGATTGAGCTGAGCCATGAAGAACGGTGGTGTTGCGAGATACATTGCAGGCCCAGGCAATGGAATTGCAGTGGTGGAACTGAAGGTTTGGGAAGTGGTTTTGCTTGCGGGTATTAATGATGCAGGCACTAAGCTGGATGGTGCTTTTGAAGTTTCTGTGGATGATTGACTGTGTTTGGAGTTGGTAGTGGAGAAGTTGCAGGGAAGGCAGCCATCATGGCTGAAGCACAATGATTGTGCTTCACAACTCAGGCCACTGCAACATGGATTAGGCCTAGACCAGTCAGGTGCTGACTCACCTGACTCACACTGACTTCCACCTGACTCTGACCTGACCCGACCCTGACTCGGTGCTTGACCCAATTGACTCAGTGAGTTGACCCGATTTGACCCGACTGAGTTGGACCGTTGACCGGTGGCCGGTTTGACTTTGCCGGTCACCTGAGATGCTATTTCCGGCGACTTTTCCGGCAGGATTCCGGCCATAATCCCGAGTTTTCGGCGTTTTGGGACAAAATTTCACACGGGTTTCTCTCCATGGTGGGTAGGGTGAATTTCCAACTAATGGACTTGAAGACAAAACCTAATTTTGGAAGGAGTATCCTTTATGGAAATTGAGGAATATATAAAAGAGAGGACTTCTATCTTTTTGAGGGATCTTATAACGTTTTATTATTATCTCTTCCACTTAGTTTTCTAGGGTTTACACCATGAAGTCGTTTCTCTTTCTTCTTGTTATGAACTCCATGAATATGAACTAAGTTTTTATTATTGGTTGAAGATGTAGTTGGATTTTGCAACTAAGTTATGATTTTATGAATTAGTTTTCTCTCAATATTATCGTATGATTTCTACGGGTTACAATAATTGCATGATTGATGGATTGCAATATGATTGAATGTTTGTTTAGTCGAGTCTAGAATTGATTGAACTCACATCCATATCTATAGCTATTTTAGGGTTTTCATCGAGCGATAACCTTGAATACTAGTAGCATGATATGATTCTAGGTTGTAGTGATACATCCTTGTATTCATATGTAGAAATTGACCTTTGTTCGAATTGTTTTATGCAATGTATTACAATTGCATTGATTAGCCTATTTTAAAACTTAATGCTCCTAGGAATTGAACTTGATTAGCGCAAGGCGTTAGGTTATTCTTTAGGTAGATTTCACATACGCAGCCTAATGTGTGTGTTGATAACTTTGGAAATTACGGAGTATTCTTGCAATAAGGTATTCTATGGCTTTTGATGATAGCGAGATTAAATACGAATTCTATTCATATATTCATAAACTTGTTTACAATTGAAGATGAAACCTTTATCCAATATTTTCACATCCTTGATTTGCGTACTTTATTTGCTTTTGTTTATTTTTATTTACACAATCGAAATTCTTAGGGTGTTTTATATAGGAAACCATAACAATTTGACAACCTAGACCTCTCTGTGGGATCGATCCTTTCTTGCCCTTGCTATATTTATATTTTGAGTAGTAAGAAAGTGTAATTATATTTGTGTCGCTTACGACAGCGATCATATATTCCGTATATTTGAACATCTTCCTTGTATTCAGTGGCAGCTGAGTTCAAGGTTTTCTATTTGATTGTTTGAATAAAGGTTTTTTTTTTTTTTTTTTTTTTTTTTTATATGACCCTTTGTCAAGACTGCAACTGTGTTCCTGATGCAAAATCTTCCTGGCCTTGCTGGGTTGAATGGCTCAAAGCTTCTTCCCTTCCCGCACATATCTTTTCCCTCAACTCTTTTCAGGATGTTTTTTGTTTAGGTTTCTTTCCGACTGCTCTAGTGGGTTGATTTAGGATGGGCTTTGTGTCTTTAGGAGTAAAGAGGTTCTCAGGTGGAAATAACACCTCAATTAATTTGAAAATCGAAAATTGAAACCTTAATTATGAATGCAAGTATTGCAATCATTCTCTAGAGGAATTACAAATATGATGTGGAATTGTAAAGGAAACACGCCTTCGAGAAAGTAGCACAGCGTTTTTAAAGTGTATAGGATCTTTGGAAAGTGATAGCACACGGCGTCTTAGGTACAGTAGGGTTTGAGCCATCGTGAGTGAATTGTTACGCCTTCTAGTTTGTCGGCGTTGATGAGTTTGTAGTAGCCGCCTAGGATGACATCGCTAACAGTATGGTTCATCCTCCTTCTCGGTGGTCGAATTGGGTGAGGTATCCATTCTCACTGTAATGCTTACGAACTTGAATGCGGTTGACTTCGTTACTAAGTCCCCAATTCCAAACGGGTTTGGGCGTGTTGACGTCGGGGTCTTGGTTTTGTCGTCTTTGATCGAGACAGCCTTCTAGACTCCCGATAAACCGTTTGAAAGGGCTGACCTCCCATTCGCATCTCTTAGCCAAGGTTGGTTTGTTGGTTGGAGCCGTCCCCAAGACTTGTCGGAATGGAGGGCGGTAGGTTGCAAAGAGGGTTGCGTGAGACTTACTTGAGACCGGAACCTTTCAATGTACGGCGACAGGCTCCCTCAAAGGGAAGTTGTGCCGCATTGGCAAGTTGTTGGTGCGGCAATGCATTAGTCATCGGGGAGGTCCGAAGGCATGTTGGAGATTCTTTCAGTATCGAAACCGGAGAGGACAGACTTCTAATATGGCTTTGTTGCCATGCATCCAAGAGCGTCCTAGGATCATGTCGTAGTTGGGATGATCTTTTACTATGTAGAACTTTGCTTGTGTCGAGGCATCCCCAATTTGACTTCAAGATCGATATATCCATATGCATCTCTCGAAGTTTTCCTTCCGAATCTTTAATCACGGTTGGGTGACAAGTAGCTTCTCGCTTTGAAATCTTTGCCGCTCTCAAGGTCTTGGAGTAATGATGTTAAATTCGGAAGCCGTATCAATCAACGCGCTATCGAACTCAATGTCTCTCAAACGAGTGACGGTTAGGAGTCCCGAGTCTCCCTTGCCGCGTCCGGGAAAGACTAGGGTTCTGGATCGTTTCGGATACAAACGCCGCTCGACACAATGTGGTTGAGGGTCGTAAATATGTCTTGACGCTGCCCTTTGGAGAAGTATAGGATTTCACACAAGTGCTCCATCATAGATTGTACAAGTCTTGCGAACGGAATCCCCATAAATCATGCGGTTCCCGATAGGGAGAGGGTCTCTACGAACACCTTCGTTTCCAAGCTGGAGTTCCCCTGTCTCTATCTTTTCCCTGAATATTTGTTTCAACCTGTTACAATCTTTGGTTGGATGATGTACGAATCTGTGGTAGCAACAGTATTTGGGATCTGCCATGTCTTTCTCAGTTGGAGGACGCCTGATAGGAGGCAGCTTGACGGCATCGTCTTGGATCCATGCTTCCAAGAGTTCTATCACTTCATTCATGGGGAAAGGAAAACCTGTATCCTCGGTGTCTTGTGCAGGAGCTTTGTCCGCTCCTTTCCGAGACGAAGTCTTGTGTGCCGGGGATGTCCGCTTGGTTTGTTGTTCCGTCACTGGAGCTTTCCTTTTTTCTCCTCCGCCCACTACACTCACAGAAGGACCAGTGTTGTATTGCTTGTTCGTGAGGCGCCTGCTCCCTCGACTTTCATGTGAATCTTCACTTAGAACAACTCTGGTTCTTTCTAGCAACGCTGGTGCAGTTGTTGATGACCGTTTGGCAGCTTCATGGAGTTCAGAGAACGTTTGAAAGCCCAGATTCTCTAACAGAGCGCGGTATATGGGTATCATCTCGTTGATGCACAACTCCACCAATTGTCGTTCGGTGACATTCGGTCGTGACAATCCAGCGCTTGGTTCCGAACCTTTTGACGAAGTCGTTAGGATGCTCGTTATTATTTGAAGAATTCTTCCTAGATCTGAAAAGGTGATTTGTTCAGACACGAAGAAATACTTTCTATAGAAAGCACTGACCATCTCGCTCCAATTGGATATGCTGTTAGGCGCGATGTTGTTGTACCTGGTGTACGCCCTCCCCGTAAGTGATTTCGAGAATTCATTCAGGCGCAGAACATGATTGTATTCATGTTCCCCCAAGGATTCCAAGAATCGAGAGACGTGTTCACGGGCATTACCAGTACCGTCATAGAGGGAGAACTGGGGAGAGGTGTAACCTCTTGGAAGAGGAATTCGTTGTACATCTTGAGGGTACGGTGGCTGATGTTGGTGTACATCCGTTCGGTCCCCTTTTCCTCGATTTTGGAGAAGTCGTTCCAGATCCTCACGTGTAATGAAGTTGGAAGGCTGGTCCCTCTCCCTTTGGCGCTCAGGATCAACAAGAGTTTCTTCATTCATGTGGGTCCGATTGGAAACGCCTGCTCCGGGTGTATTGAATGCATCTCTTGCCGACTCCAAGGGTTGCCGTGAATCTTGCGGCAATCGTTCGGTCAAAGTTTCAAGGAAAGTGAGTACCTCTTTCTGAGTTGCGGCCATATCCGTTTGAGTCTTAGCAACAACTTCCTGTTTCTCCATCAAGTCTGCAATGGTAATAGACGGTGTCCCTCCTCTTGTGCCTCCGGATCCTCATCCTGATGAAGGAGTGAAAGTTGTTGCTCTGGTAACTACCGGAGGTGTTACACTTGAGGAGATCTTAGGGGTTTGCGCTGCTCGGCTCAGTGATGGGAGGTGTTACATTTTCGGAATATTTTTCTCGCTACACCGGTGCCGATGGTAGAAGTGACGACTCCACGAGATGTATTGACCATGGTGGCTCCACCGGGTACTTCGACACCAGGATTGTTATCCATACTAGCTCCATCAATTGATTGCCGATCCGCACCTTAATTCCACCATCTTGAAATGAATTGTTGATTGAATTGATTTTAAGATCTACCCTTTTGAAATTGATAAAATTGAATCGAATTTGAAGAAATTGACTTTACAACCGAGAGATTAACCTCCCACCGTGGTCGCCAATTGTTTATGGGTGAAAACTATTCCTGCCGATTTTGGTAATTTGGGGTGTGTGGATGAGGAATGAATCTAAACCCTAAACAAATGCATCACATGGTCGGTGCTTGTAGATTCGAAATCAATCGTGCAAGTCCGGCCTAAACCAAGAAATGGCCGTTCAGGACTTGTTTCGGTCACAAAGTGAAGGAGATGGGGTTGATCTTAGGGAGGGAAGCGAAGAAGGTGTTGGCTTGCTTATGACTTGTAATGAAAGTCGAAGAAGCTTACAGGATGCAAGCTATCGATTCCGGTGTTTTGTATTAACACTTGGTTTCTGTTTTTGTCTGGACTTGCCCTTTTGTTGGTGGAAATAGGGAGGAGAACCTATTTATACAAGTCATTGAGCCTTATTCACGTGTCTCGTGGGAAGTGGAGGAAGTGGAGTGATGGAGTAGTGGAGTTGTGTGTCAGTGCTACACGATCAGTCTTGCCCACTTCTCCTGTCATCGCTAACCGTCCATAACTTCCTAACACGTTCTTGTGATGGCGCGTTGCACGCTGCACGCTGTAAACCGCCGCACCAATACCCCGGTATGTATCCCCAGTTTGTGACATGATTGATGTACGGAATGTGTGGATCGTGGATCCACGAAAGGTAGCATGTAATCTTGAATTGAATAACTGCGTTATTCGGGAAGTTGATACTTGTGAAGTATCATGTGTATTTTATGCAGTGTATCGCATCATGGTGTGGTAGAGTGACGGGTGGTGATCACCATGACGTCTCACTGACCAATTAACTCCTGACCAGGGTTGTATAACTAAGTTGGTGAAGTTGGACGGATGAGATGATCTTTGAGACACTCATCTGCGACCCTTAATGAAATTAGGGTTTCTAGAGGAGGTGCGCAAGCATCCCTCTTCAGCCTGGTCGAATCCAAGCTTGGGATATGACTTTGGCCAGGCCGACCATATATGCGTGTTGACAACATGACGGTGTAGGCGCTTATACCCATTACCTCACGAAAGTATGATCTGGGCCACTCAATTTATCCGGTGAAGTTGAGTGGTCGAGATCAATTTGTGACAGAAAACCAGTGCCGCAAAAGCCGCGCGTCATGCCTACTTCGGGCGCACGTTCCAAGATGACCATTCTTGGTCGGTCTTGGCCGATCGGCCCAGTGTGAAGGTGGTAGGCTGGTGTTCACGCATATATACCGAATATCCCATAAAAACGTGATCTCGAGCCATCCAAATCGTCCGTGAAGTTGAGCGGTCGAGATCAGTTTGCAATTTGGGAGGTGTGACCACGCTAGTTTGGGCGCGCGTCTTGGAATAACCAGGCATGGTATGCCTTGGCCGATCGGGTGAGGGGATAGATGGGTCCACGGTGGTCATGCTGGTATGACCGGACCTGCTTAATCTAATCTTGGACCCTCCATTCGTGCTTAGGAGAAGATGGACGCTCGTGATGCTCAAAACCCTAATTTTGGGTTTCAAGGCCATGCGACCATGCTTTATTCGGCGTACGGTGGGATAACCAACCATGGTTGGTCCCGACCGATTGGTCAGGTATGTAGGCGGGCCCACGGTGATTGTGTTGACATGCTCGGGGCCCTTTGAATCTACATCTACACCCTCCATCTATACCGCGAAGATGGATGGTTGAGACTGTTTTGCGACACATGTAATATGCCGCAAACCCTAATTTAGGTTTTCCGCCCATACCGCTATGGTTTGGACGTTTTGGCAAGCTAGGCCAATGAGGGAGGGAGGCCGACCATGCGGGGTCCGCGTTGGTTCGGCAAAGTGGATATTCCATACCGCTGGGGGGTGATGGAATTGATCCGGGTCATCCAATCATGCTTGTGGAGTTGGATGATCGTGATCATATCCGGACCGATACTGGTCGATTCGGATGCTCAATCGGCTATTATAACACACCGAGAGGGGCTCAATCGGGCTAGTATAACACACCGAGAGTCGCCTTGTACGGGTATTTCGTACATGGTTTCATTATAATGCTTGGAGGTTCGTGTTGCTCTATAAGAGCAACACTCAGTCGTCATGCCGCACTGATAATGAGTACAGGAAATACAAGGCTGATTGCGCATTAATTAATAATACTAGAAATTCACAGGGTCTATGGGATTGTTGCTACATGCTCCAACCTGGATGAATTTCGTGTATTCACAGAATGGGATTGTTGCCACATGCTCCATTCTAGGTGAATTAAGTGAGGGAGTATCCAACACTTATTGATGGCCTTATCTTTTACAAGATGTCGGTGCATAGTTTTCTGGCTTTTACAATTTTAACCTTAAATGAAATTCCACCATCAACAGCAGGTATAGAAGATGGAGCTGGTAATGTTTTCAGTGCTGGTGGTGTTGTTGCAGCAGCTCAAGTAAAGTTGAAGTAAACGGGTGGATGATTGCAGTTGGTGGTGTGCATCTGTTGCAGTGCAGGATAGACTCAGTTGTGTAGATGTATGCCTAGGATTTCACAGGTTATGATATGAATTAGAATGTGGCGGAGTCAGCTGCATCTGCAATGCAGGAACAAGGTTAAAGAGGTGCAGGTGTTGGTGCTGAGATATTGCAGCTGAGTTGATGTGCGCAGCTGGGGGTTGCGAGATTGCATGTTATGGTGGTAATAAATGGATTTTGTTGTATCGAGCATGCTAAGAAATGATGCTTCTGCATCTGCGATGTTAGTTTAGAGGCTTGAGCTAAAGGGGAATGAAATGGTGCAGCTGATTTGTGGAAGTGGCAAGAGGTGTGCAGGCCATTATGGCTGGAAGAGAAGCAGTGATGCACCATCCTGGTGCAACACAAAAATTTGGCCTGGCAAACCAAATAGGCTCGACTCAGCTGAGTTGACTGACTCAGCTGAGTTGGTCCGACAGTCGACTTCGAGTTGAGTCATCGACTCGGTGTTTGACCCGGTTTGACTCGGTGACTTGACCGAGTTGACTGGCCGATTTGACTCGTTGACCGGTGGGACCGGTGGACTTTGCCGGTCACTTGAGATATATTTTCCGGCCAATTTCCGGCCACAATATCAGTTTTCCGGCGACTTCTTTGGGACATATTTTCACATGGGTTTTCCTCACACATGGGCTTGGTGGACTTCTATCTATTGGACCTTTGGGACTTGACCTAGTTTTGGAAGAGAGGAAAAGCTATAAAAAAGAAGAATTCTACAACTTTGGATATCATATATTATTCTTGGAACTTGGAGAGCCGTTTTTGTTTACGCTTCTAGGGTTTGCTTTTGTTCATCTTCTTCTATTCAATTAATATTTTTATGATGAACTCCATAGCTATGAGTAGCTAAACACATATTATTGGTTATGGGATTAAGTTGATTTCTCAATATGTTATTTGAATCTATGAATTAGTTTTGTCTCAGTAATTTATTGTTTGTGATTCACAATTAACAGTGTTATATGATTTGAATACTTGTTAGGTTGAGTCCGGAATCAATCCGATTTGCATTCATCTCTAGAGCTATATTAGGGTTTTCAATACGAAAAAGTTGTTTATCCCTGATTCTAAGTAGCATAATTGTGGGTAGTGCTTGTAGTGATATATCCTACTAGTCACAAGTGAATCATAACTTTTGTTAAAACGTATTAGTGCTTTTACACGTTCGTTTGCATTGATTAGTCTTAATCCAGAGAACTTATTGCTTTTAGGGAGTTAAACTTGATTGTGCTTTTACACATTAGGTTGCTTTCTAGGAAGAATTCACATATACATCTTTTAATGTGGTTGTGATGAAATCAGGGAATTAGCGGGATATTCTTGCGATCAAGGTATCCTAGGACTTTTAGTAAATGAGAGATTAAAATACCAATTCTAATCATTGATGAAAATACATGTTTGTGAATGATACTATCCCATGACCAATATCTTCTCCTTATTGATTATTCAAATTATTTTATCGCTTTCAATTACTTTTATTGCTTAGATAAAACAAACATCCCCCCTTGGTTACTTTAGAAACTGAAATCGCATAACAACAATTGACTCTCTGTGGATACGAACTCTTTCTTATCACGTACTTCATTTATATTTAGTAGAGTGAGAAAGTGAAATTATTTTTGCTCGGATGACAAACGGTTGTTTCTAATTTCAACATCATCACTGTCAAAGTTTTACGCAAGAATTTCTCAACATGAAGCCGTACATATGCATCGAAGACTCCAAAAGCACGCCGCAGAGATACATTCACATATTCGGCCATGACCATCAGATCAAACGGAAGTATAACTGAGGACTGTTCACCGCGTCCCATTCCATATGATAGTCCAAGATTCAGAAGTTGGTTCGAAGGACGTCTCTTGGAACAAAGTCCTTGAAGACCTGATAGCAGCACAACGACGACAAAATGTCTCCCAACTCATCTATTTCAAATTGTGTTTTCGGAAGATTTCTACCATACAATCATCCACAACATATCATCATCGCGATTAGAAGATCCTGACACCGAACAACCTAAAGTCAAGGATGGCCGACAACGCAACAACAATATCCAAGATTAACGCTGACATGATCGTCGCCGAGCATGTATTTCATCCATTCATCCCAAGAATGCAGTAGAGTTTTGGTAAATTTTGGAATCCACTGGAGAGACACTGCAGACGAAAGCACGGACCCAGACAAACAACAAAAGAGGGTCGATACCTCTTTTCATGCGGACAGGGTTTCTAGAGTTTGAACAGAATGAAGACTCCTTCTTGCTCCATGAACGGGAATAGATAACTGGGCGCGACTATACCACTCGGGCCCGCAACTTCCCTCCTGAATTCTTCCTGAGTTTCACTGTCGGGTCGTTCTCACCTCCTAGACAAGCTCAAAATATAAATATTCCCGCAGAAGGGGATAGGAAATTCTTTTCCTGTCAGATGGAGGGGCGGACCGTCAAAATCTGAGTTCGTACGAGAATTATACAATAATTCTACTAAGGAGCGCTAATTTGGGTTTCAGAATGCCAAACCCTAATTTAGACAAAGTTGTGCCATCACCACCATTCGATAGCCGAAGTTCCAGCTGTTTGTGGGTGAAAACAGTTTCTGTCGATTTCGGTAATTTCGGGTGTGTGGGTGAGAAACGAGTCTAAACCTTAAACAATGTACTACACGGGAGTACTTTAGATTCGAGAGATCAATCTGTACAAGTCCGGGCTAAACCAAGAAATGGCCGTTCCAGACTTGCTTCGGTCACAAAGTGAAGGAGAATGGGTTGGTTTTGGGGAGGGAAGCAAGGAAAGTGATGAGACCAGAATAGTTGATTTCTGGAAGAGTAGTCGTGTTACTACGACTTGTATCAGAAAAGTGGGAAGGCTAACCAATGGTAAGCTAGCAAGTATTTTCTGAGTGTTGTATATTCCCGAATGAACTCGTTGTTCGGTGGAAATAGGTAAGACCTATTTATACAAGTCGAAGTGAAACGTACTCTGGTCTCATTAAGGAATGGAAAAATGGGTAAGTAAATGGGAGGAGGTGGTAACGCATGTAATTGATGTTCCATAAAACCGTTAACGCATGGAATTGATGTTCCATGAAACCGTTAACGCATGGAATTGATGTAAAAAGAGTTTCACCATTAACTCCCTGTATTTACTAACCGCCTCACCCTTATGACACTTCCTTATGACGGGCGTAGTGTACGCTGCACGCTGTAAACCGCCAAACCAATACCCAAAGAGGATCCCCAGTTTGTGATATGTGTTGATGTCTCGAATGTTTTTGTGGAAAACATGTAGCATGTTGTTCTTGCCCGGCAAGTCGTACTTGGGAGACTTGCTAGCTTGGTGACCTTCGACGGTCGAGATTTTGCATCTCAAGAGGAAAGATAGCCATTGATCGTTGCACGCTTTCATTTTGGTAGCCGTGTAGGAAGGCCGGCATAGTGGCGCGGCTAGGTTGGCATGCCATTGGCATGGCATGGTTTGGCGTGGCCAAACTTAGGTTTTCGGGCCAAAGGTTACCATGCGTTGTCTGGTAACCTTGGATGGCTAGGATTTGCGCCTGGGATTGAAGGGCAACCATTGATTGTTGCACGCCTTTGCTTGGTTAACCGTATAGGGAAGGCCAGCATGGTGGCGCGGTTATGTTGGCATGTCGTTGGCATGGCATGGTTTGGCGTGGCCAAACTTAGGATTTCGGGCCAAAGGTTACCATGCGTTGTCTGGTAACCTTGGATGGCTAGGATTTTCTCATGGGATTGAAGGGCAACCGTTGATTTTTGCACGCCTTCGCTTGGGTAGCCGTGTAGGGAAGGCCAGCATGGTGGCGCGGCTATGTTGGCTAGGGCCAAGGCAGGGCCAAGGGTTTGCCATGGGCACATGGTGCGGCTAGCTTGGCTAGGTGCGGTTTGGCTTGGCATGTGGGGCCAAGGGTTTGCCATGGGCGCATGGTGTGGCTAGTTTGGCTAGGTGCGGTTTGGCTTGGCATGTGGGGCCAAGGGTTTGCCATGGGCACATGGTGCGGCTAGCTTGGCTAGGTGCGGTTTGGCTTGGCATGTGGGGCCAAGGGTTTGACATGGGCGCATGGTGTGGCTAGCTTGGCTAGGTGCTGTTTGGCTTGGCATGTGGGGCCAAGGGTTTACCATGGGCGCATGGTGTGGCTAGCTTGGCTAGGTGCGGTTTGACTTGGCATGTGGGGCCAAGGGTTTGCCATGGGCGCATGGCGTTGCTAGCTTGGCTAGGTGCGGTTTGGCTTGGCATGTAGGGCCAAGGGTTTGCCATGGGCGCATGGCGTGGCTAGCTTGGCTAGGGGCGTTTGGCTTGGCATGTGGGGCCAAGGTTTGGCGAGACCAAGCTAGGTTCGTGACCAAGCTAGGGTTTTGGGCCAAAGGTCGTTTGGTAAACTCGGACGGCTATGATTTACTCATGGGATTGAAGGGAGACCGTTGATTGTCGCACGCCTTCGTTTTGGTAGCCGCGTAGGGAAGGCCAGCAAGGTGGCGCGGCTAGGTTGGCATGGGGCCGTAGCAAGGTGCGTTTGGCATGGCGCGGTAGGTGTGGCTGGCATGGTTTGCCATTGGCACAGGGGTGCGACTAGCATGGTTGGCATGCCTTGGCGCGATAGGTGTGGCTGGCATGGTTTGCCATTGGCACTGGGGTGCGGCTAGCATGGTTGGCATGCCTTGGCGCGGTAGGTGTGGATGGCATGGTTTGCCATTGGCACAGGGGTGCAGCTAGCATGGTTGGCATGCCTTGGCGCAATAGGTGTGGCTGGCATGGTTAGCCATTGGCACATGCGGTGTGAGAATTAGGGTTTTGGCCTGTCGAAACCCTAATTAGCATTAAAAAGGTACCCTGGTAATTTTCTCGCAGACAAATCAAAGGATTCAATAAATGTGCTTGGTTTGGACATTATTACTCAAGTTCTGTGACGTCATTTTCTGACTAGGGTTTTACGATTTTAACCCTAAGCTAAAAACCACCATCAACACCAGCGTTATCACCATTTCCACCATTCCAAGTCGACCAATGCTGACGGCTCCATTCCAAGCTGACCAACGCGTGCGGCTCCTATTCCAAGCCGACCAACGCGTGCGGCTCCCATTCCAAGCCGATTGACGCCTGCGGCTCCCATTCCAAGCCGACCAACGCGTGCGGCTCCCATTCCAAGCCAAAAATTTTCATCTCACCACTCCACGGTCTGCACCACTAGTATGATTTATGAAAAGCCGCCAACACGGGAAGCACAAACTCTCTTTACCTCTCAAAAAGGTTAGCCGGACTTTCCTGACCATCTTTTCATGACTTATTGTTTCGATCTCTGTCCTAGCCTGTCACCATCTTATGCTTACCTCGCAACGCGGCTCCCGTTCTGAGCTAAGCAGGGGACTTAATGTTGATGGTGGTTTTTAGCTTAGGGTTAAAATCGTAAAACTATGCACCTGGAATGACGTCGCCATGACCTCTAGCGCATTTATTGACCATTAACACATTTATCGAATCAACCAGCATGCTTACGTAAGAATTACCAGGGTACCTTTTTCTTTATATGTATCATGTTCCACGGCAGAACCCCTAACATTGATTGACATCACCTGTACAAAACCCTAAAATTCTCATGCTACCACGCCAAGGCATGTCAGCCATGCCAGCCGCACCTCCGTGCCCAGCAACACCACCGCGCCAAGGCATGCCAGCCATGCCAGCCATGCCAGCCGCACCTCTGTGCCTAGTAGCACCACCGCACCAAGGCATGCCAGCCGTACCTCCGTGCCCAACAGCACCACCGCGCCAAGGCATGCCAGCCATGCCAGCCGCACCTCGTGCCGAACGGCATGCCTAGCCGTTGGCCCCACATAACAAGCCAAGCCGCACCTTGCCTTGGCCCTATCCATGCTAGCCTCACCATGTGCCAAACGGCATGCCTATCCACTGGCCCCACATGCCAAGCCAAGCCACACCTTGCCTTGGCCCTAGCCATGCCCACGGCATGCCAACTTAGCCGCGCCACCACGCTGGCATTCCCTATGCGGCCACTAAAACGAAGGCGTGCAACAATCAACGGCCACCCTTCCACCTTAGATGCAAATCTTAGCCGTCCAAGGTCGCCATCCAATGCATGGTAACGTTTGGCCCAATGCCAAAACCCTAATTTTGGCCGCGCCTAAACTATGCCTCCTCGGGCCCGCAACATCCCTCCTGAATTCTTCCTGAGTTTTACTGTCAGGCTGTTTTCACCTCCCGAACGAGTTCAAAACCTAAATATCCTCGCATGGGGAGATAGGAAATTCTTTTCCGGTCGATTTGAGGGGATTTTTTAGGGACACTAAGCTTTCGCTTTCGCGTACACATATCTTTAAGAAACTTGGCATATGCCGACAGTTGCCTAATTGCTTCTAGTAACGGAAGGTTTATGGTAACTTTCTTAAAAACCTTCATTATGTCATTAAAATTGGATTCACTCTTTGCTGGTACTAATAGCTGGGGAAATGGGTCTCTAGGCATAAAATAGGGCCTCTCAGGAACCGAATTGGCATCATCAGAGATTTTATCAGTCCCCTCAGCTATGGATGGTTCTGAGGGGTGAACTACAGTATGCTCACTATTGGGCATGGTTACCTTATTGTCTACTACTCTACCACTCCGAAGGGTGCCAATAGCATTCAATTGATGTGATGATTTTGCACCTACTTCATGAACTCCTCTAGGGTTGGGATTAGTTTGACTAGGGAACCTTCCGTTATCTCTTTCATTTAAAGTCTTAGCTATTTGACCTATTTGAATTTCTAACTTAGCAAGAGTCTGAGCATTAGTTTGAAAGTTCTGCTTGGTTTCCTGTTCAAAACTAACTTGGCTTTTTACTAACATTTCCTGGCTCTGTGCTAACATATCCTGGCTCTTTCTTAATATACTAAGAGATTCCTCTAAGCTAGTCATTTTATTCTCTCGAAGGGTTCAAACCGAGCTTGACCTGGAGAGTTCTTATTATAACCAAAAACGGGGGAACATTCGAATTACTAAGCCGACCTTGACTCGGCCCTTAGACCACGAAAGGTTCGGATAATTTTTCCAACCCAGATTATAGGTTTCTGAATATGGGTCAAATTTCGACGGTTGTCGAATCTAGTGTTATTATACGAGCATTGGCTTGCTCTTCATTATTCTGGCCTTCCCAAAAAGGCTCCACTCTACCACTAGTGTGACCCAATTCTAAAGCTTATAACCTTTTAGCTATTGCTGCAATTTTGGCATCTGATTCAAAGCCTGCTTCTAGCCTATTAACGTTTCCTCTTCCTAGAAGAATTGTTTTCTTGGGTTCCCTACTATTTTCCCATTGCTGAGTCTTTTCGGCGATTTCACTCAAATATGTCATCGCATCATCAACTGTTTGGTTCTCAAACCCACCTGTACACATAGATTCTACTGTGGTTGTAGTGGGATAATCTAAACCCTCATAAAGGATCTGAACTAACCCGACCTTCTCTAAACCATGATGAGGACATTGGGCTGATAAATCATTGAACCTTTCCAAATACCTATACAAAGATTCTCCCTCCTGTTGATAAAACGTGCAGATTTGCGTCCTAATAGACGATGTTTTGTGCCTAGGGAAAAACTTGTTCAAAAAGGAAGATGTAAGTTGTTCATATGTTTCAATGGACCCGGAAGCCAAACTATATAGCCACGATTTAACTTTATCTTTCAGGGAAAAAGGGAATAACCTAAGTTTCAAAGCATCATCCTCAAGGTTTCTAATCTTTAGGGTACTACAAATTTCCTCAAAGTCCCTAACATGGAAATAGGGGTTCTCATTTTCTTTCCCATAAAAGATTGGGAGCATCTGTAACATCCCAGGTTTAAGTTCATAATTTGCTTCCGTGTCAGCTAACTTGATACATGAGGGACGAGTAGTCCTAGTCGGATTCAACAAAGTTTTCAAAGTTGCCATCTCTCCTCAGTAAAAGATAGATGTTCAAAACTAGACTTTCCAAAATCAGAGGTCTCTAGATTAAGGTAATCAAGATTCTTGTTTCCTAGAATATCACTTCTAGGTTTTTCACGCATAAACCGTCCTAGAGCGTCTCTTTTTCGTTCAGGCATACACAAGAATTCAACAAAAATTTGTGCACATGCAAATGCTGGGCTCACTAATTTAGGTAAGCTTGGGTTACCACAGCAAAATATACCCAAAGGTACGAGGCTGAGGTTTGTGGACTTTGTTTGGTAACTCCCAAAAGGCCCAAGGCACGGGTTCAACTTACTAATCCACGAGTTTTCCTAAACTCGGTGATCTGATGAGGGATGCAATTGGTGTGTGCAACTGTGTTTTTTTTTTTTTATATATATAATAAATAAAAATAAATAAGCAACCAAATAAAAGAAAATTACAAGTCCAAAAGAAAATAAAGAAACTAATAAATAAAAGTCCAAAAATAATATCTCTGGTTTCTCCTTTTTTGGCAAGTTCAACTTTCCACTTATAGCTTCGAGTCAATCCTGCACAACAAAAACAAAAATACCAAAGACGTAAAATAAAATAAAAAAAATCTACAAAAAAAGTAATAAAAATACAAAACCTAAAAATACAATAAACCTAAAACCTAAACCTAAATACAAGTCCGCGTCGGCGGCGCCAAAAATTGATGTAGTTTTTACAGTGGTAAGAAAAGTGGTTCGTTAAAGACTTGTAGAGATTTGATTTTAGAATTATATTTCAAAGTAGAAAACTTAAGAAGTTGTTATCAAGATTTTAGAGAAAACTGAGACTATGGATTCCACTATTTTCCAATTTTTCATGTGATTCAATATTAATACTTATCATGCAATTCTAGACAATATTGCTCCAAAAGAAATTGTGATTCTAAAATATTGCCAATGGTAGATTTTCAAATTACTAGTTGTTAATCTCAAGCATGGAACATTAAGAGCCCTAAGCTAAGCATGCACCATCAAGTGAAAACACAACAAGTCAATAAAAATCATTATTTCAATTTTGATTCAATGCAAATAATCATAAAAAGAATTGCAGAAATTAACAAAATAATTGTTTTCACATGATTGTTGGAAAAATAGCTTCCTCCGTCGCCTCAGCTAAGGGGTTTAGCTCCTCATATTAATCATGACCTCAAAATATTGGTTTATGGTTCAAAAGTTGATTAAAAGAGTGAAAAGTAATAACACAGACTGTTTGCAACAGTGTATCGGCGTTACAAAACAGCTGTTACAATAGAACTGTTACGGGAGACTGTTGTAAACACTGTTGCTTTGTCTCTGATTTTAAGACCCCAAAAACGACTGTCTTCAATGGCCTTTTGTTCTTCGTGTTCTTCTTCAGCAGCAGCAAAACCCGGTTTCCTGCAACTTTGATTTCTCGGCTCTGTGGTGTTCTAAACTTCCCCTAACTTCTTCTAAACTTCAATACCCTTCCCTGGAACTCGACTACACCTTTTATATCCCTCGGAAACCTAAAAATACCGATTAAATTTCTTCCTTTCCTTTCCGTGCAAGTCACGGCAATAATCTCTCTGCCGAATCGATTTACGCGTTTCTGGACCCTCCAATTCTTTCTAAACTCTTTATTAGGTAAGTAAGTATCTTAGGGAAGATTATCTGCGATTTAGTCTCCTTGAATCTTCAAAAATCAGCTCAATAGGGACCCGTAACTCTCTTCACCTCTGTTTTCTTTTCCTGGCTTATCCAGCCCAATTCATACGATCCGATCGAACGTACCAGCCCTGTTATGCTCTAGGGAGTTCAGCCTAATAAAATTCTGAGATTGAATCTCCTTAAATCCATGCCAAAACTCGATCCCTATTATGCTTCTTGTCTGCAAAAGTTTTCCCGCCAAAATCTGAAATTCAAATTTAGAAGATGACCTCCCCATATCATGTACGGGTCTGCCAATAGTAGTTGCCCTGGAAATGAGTTGCCCCTTATCAATTGAGGTGCCCCTTATCCAAAATAGGGATCCCTTTAGTAGTTTTCTGCCAAAAGCGCAAAAAAACACTTTTCGAGCCAATTTTTCCGCAAAATCTTATTTCTCCAAAAACATAAAATGCCAAAATAAATACAAAAATGGGTACTAACAATATAGAAAATCGAGAACAAAATAGACACATAAATGCGTCTATCACATGCCAACCTAGTCGCGCCACCATGCTGGCCTTCCCTATGCGGCTACTAAAACGAAGGCGTGTGACAATCAACGGTCCCCCTTCAATCCAAGGATCAAATCCTAGCCGTCCAAGGTTACCATACAACGCATGGTAACCTTTGACCCAAAATCTAGTTTGGCCACGCCCAAACCACGCCAAGGCATGCCAACCTTGCCGTGCCTTCATACTAGCCTTCCCTATGCAACCAACGGAAGCGTGCGACAATCAACGACCACCTCTTCTCTTAAGATGCAAAATCTCGACCGTCGAAGGTCACCAAGCCAGCAAGTCTCTCAAGCTCGACTTGCCAGACGAACAACAACATGCTACATGTTTTCCACAAAAACATTCGAGACATCAACACATATCACAAACTGGGGGATCCACTTTGGGTATTGGTTTGGCGGTTTACAGCGTGCGGCGTACACTACGCCCGTCATAAGGATGAGGCGGTTAGTAAATGCAGGGAATAATGGTGAAATACTCTTTTTTATGGAACATCAATTCCATGCGTTAACGGTTACCACCTCCTCCCATTTACTCACCCATTATTCTATTCCTTAATGAGACCAGAGTACGTTTCACTCCGACTTGTATAAATAGGTCTTACCTATTTCCACCGAACAACAAGTTCAGTCAGGGGCATACAACACTTAGAAAAAATTTGCTAGCTTTCCATCCGTTAGCTTCCCACTTTCTGATACAAGTCATAGAAAACAACTACTCTTCCAGAAATCAACTATTCTGGTTTCATCACTTTCCTTGCTTCCCTCCCCAAAACCAACCCATTCTCCTTCACTTTGTGACCGATGCAAGTCTGGAACGACCATTTCTTGGTTTAGGCCGGATTTGTACAGATTGATCTCTCGAACCTAAAGTACTCATGTGCAGTACATTGTTTTGGGTTTAAATTCGTTTCTCACCCACACACCCGAAATTACCGAAATCAGCAGAAACCATTTTCACCCTCAAACACATAGATACTGTCAATCTTTAGGATATGTCATCTATGGTTGATAAGGGCTGGATGAAATGTTCCCGTAAATTTGCTCAGTACATAGAAGGTGTTAGGTCATTTATAGAATTTGTTAATAAAACTGGTGGTGGAAATACCTTATACTCATGCCCTTGTGTTAGATGTAAGAATGGTAAAGGATTGGAGCCACTTAGTAAAATTTCATTGCATTTGCTTAAGTATGGTATTCAATCTACATATACGCCATGGTGTTTTCATAGGGAAAAGTTAGAGGTAGAATCACGGTCACATGAGGATAATACTAGTAATGGCAATTTAGCTGAGAATGTAGAAAATATAGGAGATATAGTTGTTGATCCTGCTATAGGTGTGGGAGATAATTTAGGAGATGTTATTTAGGATATTGGTGCTGCTATAGAGGTAAATGATAATACTGGAATAGATAGTGGGATTCATAATGATGCTGGAACCAGGAAAATGAAGAAAAGGAAATATGTCTATGACCATGCAAAAGAACCGTTATATCCTTCATGTCCTAAAGAAATGACAACATTGTATGCTCTTATCAAATTGAATCACATCAAGACACAGTATGGGTTTTCTGATAATGGTATGACTACACTCTTAGAGTTGATGAAGGAGTTTCTTCCTAAAGAAAACACGTTGCCGTCTAAGTACCTAGAAGTGAAAAAGATGATCCAAGAACTAGGAATGGATTATATAACATATGATGCCTGCGTAAATGACTGTGTTTTGTATTGGAAGGATTGTGCATCGTTGGTGAAGTGTCATGTTTGTCAAGAATCTAGGTATAAGAAGGTTTTTAATGATGAGAGGAAGCTTACTACTATTGCTCAGAAGATGGTAAGACATTTTTCGTTGGTTACAAGGCTGAAAAGGTTTTATAGTGAACCATGGATCGCAGAGGCAATGACTTGGCATTCTAGAGAAAAGTCAGATATAAACGTCATACGTCATCCCGTCAATTCTTCATCTTGGCGATGTGCAGATAGTTTTTCGCCTGAGTTTGCCAAGGAACCAAGGAATGTTACACTTGGGATATCAACTGATGGTTTCAATCCGAATGGGTGTTTCGATCTTGCACACAGCTGTTGGCCGTGATTCTATGTATTTATAATTTAGCTCCTTCGTTGTGTATGAAGCGGGAATTTTCCTTGTTGACATTGTTGATATCAGGCCCTAAAGCTCCCGGTAAAAACTTTGATGTTTATTTAGAAATATTGGTGGATGATTTGAAGGAGTTATGGGATGGTGTTATAGCATTTGACGCCTTCAGCAATACTGAATTTTTGATGAGAGCACGGTTGTTGTGGGCAATTCACGATTTTCCGGTGTTAGGTACTTTATCTGGTTGTGTAACTCATGGATATTTTGCCTTTCCTACTTGTGGTGAAGGCACTGTTGCTGATTATCTCTCATTTACTAAGAAGATCTGTTATAGGGGACACCGAAGATGGCTACCCACGAAACATAAGTATCGCGATGACATGATAAATTTCGATGGAGGGGTAGAGCATGGTACAGCTCCATGGACACTAACAGGGCAGCAGATACAAGAGATTGTAGGTAAAATCAGATCCAAGAAGGGTAAGGGAAAACAACCTCCACTAGTAAGTTTGAAACACAAAAGGAAAGCTTATCATGAAGTGGAAATAGAAGTTGATGCCAATGCAGAAGATGAGGTTAATGACCAATATTCTTTGTTTACACGAAGATCTATTCTCTATGACTTGCCTAACTGGGGTTCAAATGCAATTCACCATATTACATATGTCATGCACACTGAGAAGAATATAACGGAGCATCTTATGAATACTATGATGGGAAATAGCAAGTCAAAGGATAGTCCCGTTGCACGTCAATATATGGAAGATATGGGGATAAGAAAGAAGTTGTGGTTGAAAGAGGATGCTGAGACTGGTAGAACAACAATGGAAAGAGGATCATTTGAGATGACGAAGAAGGAAAAAATTGACTTTTGTACATTTTTGAAGAATCTAAAGGTGCCGTCGGGTTTCTCTTCAAATCTTCGCAACTGTGTCAGTGTTAATCCTCTGGAGATAAGGAACTTCAAGTCTCATGATTACCATGTCGTAATGCAGCATCTGCTTCCGTTGCTGGTTCATACAGCAACATCACTACCTAAAGAGCTACGAGTTTCTCTTCTCAGGATCAACATCTTTTTTAACATTGTATGCACGAAGGTTATCAACCGGGAACATCTGTTAAAAGCAAAAGCCATCCTCGTAGAAGCAATGTGTGTTCTGGAGAAACATTTTCCTCCGTCGTTCTTTGTTATCAGTATTCACCTGATGATACATCTTGCAGATGAAGCTTTAATCTCCGTCCGGTGAGATTCAAGTGGATGTATCCCTTTGAGAGGTAATCACCACAACTGACTTCATTGTTAAATATTGTCTATAACTTGAGTGATGTCCAACTGACTTTGTTGTCCTTCAATGTTTATAAATTGAGTGTTGTCATACGTAACTGACTTTGTTGTTTAATGTCATAAACTTTGTAGGTTAATGAAAGGTTTCAAAGGGTTGGTACGCAACAAAAGGTACATTGATGGGTGTATTGCAAGAGGGTATACGCTGTGAGAAGCCAGCTTATATGGTATGGAGGGTCTGTCAAAGGATGGTGAGGGTACTCATAAGCATACTCGAATGACATTTTTTTGATGATGACGATGAGTTTGCTGATGAGATGCCTTTAAGTAAAGCTAGGGATATTACTCTAACTCAAGTGCAGTTTGAACAAGCTCACAAATGGCTTCTCTCTAAGTACGATGGGTTAGATGAGTGGCAAAGGTACAAATTTATAGTTTTACACCTTTGAGCTTTTGAGCTGTTATTATGTATATCGATATAATTTTTTTGAGTTATTGTTTGATTGTAGGAAGTATGATTCCTATGTTAATTGCGCGAGCTCTAATGGTCAGAGAAACTGTTCGTCCAAGAATACCTCAAATTTTATTTTGTGGTTACGATAAGAGGTAACATACTAGCTTAAATTTTGTACCTTGGTTGTGTAATGGTCTGACTGTGTGCCTAGTATGAAAGTTTACTACTATTTTGTGTCTATTGGGTTCGTTATTTATCTTAATCTGACACATGTTCTCTTGCAGTTGTTAGAAGTAATGAAGCTAATTCAACACTTTGGCGACTAGTGCATGGACCTCTCTTCAAGGCGCAGTCGTATAAAAGATACCAAGTCAATGGATTTACTTTCTGTACACAAGATTACGAGGGGGTTTTATCACAAAATAGTGGTGTGTCAATGAGAGCTATTACAAGTTATAAAGAGAATTCCACAGACACAGATTACCAGGAAAAAGAAATGACATATTATGGAGTCATTAGGAAGATTATCAAGTTGAATTATATGGAATTTAAAGAAACAATTTTTTATTGTGATTGGGTGAATGTTGAAGACAAGACTAATGGGTGCAAGGTTGATCCAAATTCAAAGTTGATAAAGGTTAACTTGTCTAAGATTAAAAGCATTGATGGAGCTCTGGATGAGTCGTTTATTCTTGCATCTGAAGCGACACAAGTGTTCTACTCAAATGATATTTCTGAAAAAGGGTGGTCTGTGGTGTTGCATTCATATCAAGGACTAACGTCCTCCATAGATAGTATTGAAATTCCTACTATTTATCAGTCAGCTCTTACTGACAATGAGAGTTTAGAGAAGCTTATATATGTCGATTTTGCGGTTTAAAGCTTGTGTGGATTAAGCTCTTTTCTGATATGTGACAATGATAGTTTAAAGTTGTTGCTTATTTGTGTTCTTTTTCTGATAAGTTTTGTTTTATCACTTGCGCAATCTTGATAGGTTCTGTTTGTGCTCTTTTTGTCCTAAGTTTTGCTTTATAACTTACGCATTATTGACAGGTTCTGTTTCATGTGTTTTTGTGGATTGTGACAAAGGTTGTTATACTTCTTTCTCTGATAGATGTTAGTTGTTATTTTGCAGGTTATTATGGCAGAAGTGGAAGTAGATGAGAATGGTCTTCCCATTTCCCCTATGCAACATCATACGACCACATGAAGGGCTCATTGGTTCGTACTCTTGTCCTTATCTCCTACAAAACATGGAAGCATGTGCCCGATAAGTACAAAAATGATATTTGGAATGAACTACAAGTACAAATCTCATCTTACTTCTGTTCACACTTTTTATAACTTAAAATGAGAATGAGGCGATGATTCGGTTATTTCCCAACTGGTTTTGTCGCTGAAATGATGACATAAATGTATTAGCTCTACATACTTTCTTTGCATCTGAATATTCATTGATAACTCTGTTTTTTCAGAAATTATTTCATTTACCCGAGGAAAGCAGAGCTCATGAGCACAAGAGGAAAAGACAACTATATGATCACTCTCACACCTCCGGTCGTAAACCTCATTCTTTGGTGAAAGCTGAACTGATATGTATATTGATTTCAAAATCTCACTTTATGTCCAATATGATTAGTCTCATCATTCTATAGATTCATCTGTACTCATATACGTACTATCTGCTAGTCATCTATATATTTTATATTAGATAGTGTTATGCTCGACATGGCAGGATGAGCTTAAGAAGGCCTAAGAAGATATCAAGGGGAAAAAAGATGCGGGTGTTCCTGTATCATATTTAGATGTAATGACTAAAGCTTTTCAGAAGGAATGTAGAGGACAGGTTCGTGCTATTGATCCTGTTACTCGTACTCAATACGATTATTCTGCTCCTGCGCGTGCCAAAGTACAAGAGTTGAAATTTAAGGATGGAGTTGTTAAGCATCAGTTGGAGGACATAGGTAACAATGTGAGGGTTTTGATCGAAGGTTTGGGATCACTATGTCACATTGTGAAGGATATCCAGTCTGCAATGCCGGGGTCAGTTGTGGCATCAAACAACAACGGTTGTTTACAAGGTCATGCAGCTTCACCTGTTCAGAATAATTTTGTTGCTCATGCACCTTCACCTGCTCAAACACCTTTACCTGGGCAAACCATATCACTAACTCGATCATCAGTAGGTGTTGAAATGCCTCCATGTTCATTATTGAACATTGACGATGAGTATTTGGCTATTGGTAGACTGTAAACTAGTGCTATGGGACGTATGTGTCACGGCACTATTGTACAAGCTAATCTTGGAAAGGTGTTGGTGGATAAGATTCTCATGCCAGATGCAAAAGTCATAAAAGCTAACGTGTTTGTTGAGACCTTTAGAGATGTTGTTGTTGGAGGGTACGTGCTTCATCCAAAGACGTGCATCATAAATGATTAGTCGGGTTGGCGGTCAAAATACCTTTTTGGTATCTCAGCCATCATCTAATGCTCGATAACTGACAAACATATATGTCTTTATATTTTTTTTTTTGCTTATATATGTTCACACTTTTGTACATGTGCTTAGCATGCTAACATGTAGATTCATATGCAGTTGTGCATAAGGAAAACTCTCAAGCAGTTGTTGTTAGAACATAGCTCGGTTGAACCCACCAAGCATTGGTATGTCAAGTTTGGTTGTCATATTTTAGTGAATCAAAACTCATTTTAAGAGTCGCTTGATTATGTACTAGAGTCAACTTCGTATAGGTTAGCTTGAAAGTATTAGGATATGAGACATTACAAGTATTGCGAAGACTTGAAGAAGTGAAGAAGTAAGAAGCTACAACGACAACATCATCCTTCCACTTGAGGTTAGTGATATTTGACTTGAACTGTTTCATTCCATAACGTATCTTCCAAGTCGTGCATATTGAAAACAAAACTGCGAAGCATGAACACTCTAGATAGACATAGTATTAAGGAATACAATATGAAGTTTATTGCTTAACCACTAAACTTTGTAGATAAGACATCGACATAATCGTTTGAATGCTATTGTGATTATGTATGGGTATGAGGTGAGGATTTCTTCCTAGGAAACAATGTTTTACATGTGTTTTAAGGAAGTAAGTTCATAAACTTGTTTATGAATCGAAAAGGAAATCGCCAGGCGTTATTGGGATTGTTATTCATTGCATATCTTGTGAACATCCAATATGTGTGATTTAGTACAACCGCTCATGAATTGTTTGTGTTCTTGGTAGAACTATTCACAAAGGCCTGACTTATGTATTGGTATGAGTTTTATTAGTGAAACCGATCTTAAGTAATCACCTGAGATGGTATGATCGAGTTTGTGTTTTGTTGAACCGAATCTGGGTAAAGGGTAACAGATCCTATGGAGAGGTGCAACACATCACAAAGGGTAATCGATCCTTGTATGAGGTGCAGCAAGGTTTATAACAGAAAGGGAACTGATCCTATGAACATGTGCAACACGTTTTTAAGCAAAGGGGAACAGATCCTATGGACATGTGCAACACATATAAGTTAGATACCATATATATGTGGGGAACCGATCCTAGTACCTAGTCAACCGAATTTTGGGAAGCTAGTGTGACTATGCACAATACTCACATGGAGGTAGAACCGAAACTTGTTTTGGTAGAACCGTGAAACCCATGATTTGTGATTGAGTGTTTGTTAATCAATCACATAGTTCTTGAACGTCAGATGAACCAATTTGAAACTTGTTTGGAAGTGTTGCAAATCGGTTTCAAGGTTGTAAGTATGAAAGAGGACTTACAAAGTAAGGATGTCGGTATACTTTGAACATGTGCAGTAATGTTTATATTTTATTGTTCAAAGTTATTCCTTAATAGCTACAGGAAGAAAATCCCAGGATCGAAATAAATAAGTTAAGAATATTTTATTTAAGGTTGTTAATTTTATTTTAGGAAAATGAGATTTTCCAGAGAGATTTTCGATCATTATTTTGGACAGAGCATTTCCAGGAATTATGGAAACCAAATTTTGAATGTATTGAATATCTTGGAGAATATTTTCGGTTTTGGAAATTCCTTGGTGTTCAAACTTCCTTGTCTATAAATACTTGAAGTTTGCATTTCTAGCAAACTAATCCTTCGTGACAGCAAACTTCCTTGGTTGTGTTGTTTCTGGTGTAGCCGCCTATTCGGAGAGAAGAGTAACCTAATTAGGCGAAATCTCTTACGGCCGCTCAGTTTAAAGCCTTCTTTTGGATTGAGAAGCTCTACGAGTACCGTTGGTGGGAAACTAGATAATTGCGGTTTATCTTTTGTTTTCAATTGATTTGATTGACTAACGGTGATTGAACTTTGATTGCACCTAGTTTGTTTATGCTTGAGAATCTTCTCTTCTGATATAAGATTCACTCAAACTAGATCGAAGTTTCGACAGGGATCTTTAGACTATTGTTAGTGCTAAAGACGATCTTGTGATAATCCATTGTTAACAGACTCCTTTCTGTGCGTGATTGATCACAAGAGATTCAAGTTGTTGTGTGCAAGTGTTTATTGAAGATCTAAGAAGATTTGAAGACAAAGAAGATATTGAAGATTTCTGATTTGGGGTTCATAATCTTTGGTGTGCACAATACTTGTTTCGGTATAAGAGGATCCAACTATAATCAGTTTATCCTTGTGGTAGATTGGATTGATTAGTTGTGTAGATCGGCATCAATACAATTCTTTGTGGTTAAAAGTATTGATTGCAAAATCTTAACAATTACTTCGGTAGTTGAAAATAAGATAGATCTAAGAACCTGACGAAGGAGTTTATGTTAAGATAAAAAGAAGAGCCTTTGTCTAACTCACATCACTTGGTTGAAGATACTTGATACCAAATAGATTTGTTGTTCCTTTACTGTTTGGAATACGAACCAAAGGAATTGTTCCAAGTACGTGACTTATTCATAAGTTGGAGGCGTGGGAATACAGACGAAACTAGGTGAACTATAGGTTTAGTTGCTTGGTATCAACTATACGAAGTTAGGTTTAATTTTATGTAGCGG
Source organism: Papaver armeniacum (assembly GCA_023531295.1). Taxonomy (NCBI): domain Eukaryota; kingdom Viridiplantae; phylum Streptophyta; class Magnoliopsida; order Ranunculales; family Papaveraceae; genus Papaver; species Papaver armeniacum. The sequence goes on from JAJJWW010005971.1 coordinate 99,920, forward strand.
CTTAATCCTGAGAGTATTCTATTCTGGACAAGGTCCCGGGGTTTTTCTGCATTTGCGGTTTCCTCGTTAACAAAATCTTGCTGTGTCATTTACTTTATATTTCCGCATTATAATTGTTTTATTATAATTAAAGTAAATAACACAAACGTTAATTCCTATTTACTTGATAAGAAATCCTATTGTGTTTGGTTAAGTCCGAACCTTTTTATCAAGTAAACATACTTCGTTGTTGTATTGTCTCGATCTCGTATCCATAGACGATCACACGAAGTGTGAACCGATTAGTTGTATTGTCTCGACTCAGTCCATAGACAATCACTTTTGGAGAAAGAACTTATAGGTAGGAAAAGTTTTTGCTTGAGGTATATTTGGGTACCCTCGCCTTTTGAATTGGTATCAGAGCAGGCAAACACGAAAAGATCTAACAATCTGTGTTTGGTGCGATCCAACCTATAAGAATGAACTCGAGTTCTCATGAATCGACTTCAATTAACGTACCGTCAAGATTTGACGGAACAAACTATCTATGGTGGAAATCTGCTATGAGATCTTTTCTTCAATCACGAGACTTCAATACTTGGCTATTAGTCGTCGATGGTTATATTCGTCCAAAGATAGAAAATTCAGAAACAGAGTTTAAACGCTTAGTAGATTTTTCAAACGAAAAAAAGACGCTTACAAAGCAGAATTCACATGGTTTGAATGCTATAATACATGTTGTAAGTCGTGATCTACAACATCATGTATCAACATGTCAAACTTCGAAAGAATCTTGGGATAACCTTCAGATTGTATTCGAAGGAAACACTTCAGAGAAAGAAGCTAGACTTCAAACTCTTACACCCGATTAGGAAAACCTTCGAATGGATGACAACGACACTTTTGAAGAGTTTCATCTTAAACTCTCTGAGATAAGTAATGCCTCTTTCTCTCTTAGAAAGACTATCTCTTAAAAAGATATAGTGTGCAAAATTCTCAGATCGTTGCCACCAAGATACAATTCTAAGAAGCATGTAATCATAGAAGCAAATGATCTCTCCACTCTCTCACGAAGCACACTCGTTGGAAATTTAAAGATCTTTGATCATGAATCACAGTCTATTCAAAATAAAGGAATTGCTTTTAAAGCTGAAAAAATTCCGAAAGCTCCAATGGAAAGGAATAGACAGATGGATGATTCAAATGAACAGATTGCAGAAAATTCTGATGATGAAATTCCGCAATGCTTTAAGTGTAAAGGGTTTGGTCATATTGCTAAAGACTGTCCAATCTTAAGAAATACACTGGAAGCAAGGCGTTGGCTGTAACTCTAGATGAGACCTCTGATTCATACGATTCTGAAGAAGAGGAAACAACTAATATTGCATTAGTTGTCAATCTTATTTCTTCCTCCATTAGTGATTTACCCATTTTAAAAATGGACATGTCTTCCGATGTTATTAAATCATCTGATGGTAAAGGGAAAAATAAGACAAGATGCAAAAACTGTCTCAACAACATAATTGCTAAAAGTTGCATAGGCAACCCAAGTCAATCTCAAGATACTTCGTTTGTTCGAGGTAACAAGAAGAGAATTTCTCATACGATACTAGATCAAGGACAATCTTTTTGTTCTAATTTCCATAATGAGAGAAAATCTCATACTAATACCACTTGATCGGTATTAGAATTCTTTCCTCACCATGTGTGCCGAATTTTGAGTGAGGAAGAAGAAAAATCAAGGCACTTATGTGTAGATTATGGAAATAAAATCTAGTATTTGAAAATATTTGATATATTCGTACTTTTAGGAATATTATATTTTCATAAGTGTGAAAATTATAAAAAGATCCTTCTCCTTCTTTGGTCATTCCTTGTCCGAACCATGAGTCTGGATCCAACATCTTCTTTTGGCAAGATGCTAGATCAGAAAGATCAACTTAAGATTAAGTATGGATGTTCTCTTGATATTAAGAGTAAAATTAGAAAAGGAGATTGGCTTAGAAATAAGGAAAGAGAGAATAATCCGAAGAAAGATCAGTGTATTGAAGCTTTGACACACTTTTGTGTTCAGTCAAAGACAGAATTACATGCTCTTGCATAATCCTTCACGAAAATTTCTCACCTGTAAGAGATTCTGGTCAAGCAACAAGGTTTTCTACTTGGAGAAATTCACAAGCTGAAGTCTGAAAGTAATAATCCACCTTCATTTAGCACTGATATGAAGGAATGAGTTGCAAGGAGAATAGACATCAATTTTTGATTTCTTTCAATGATTGTATTAGGTCTATTATGAATAAAAACTATTATGAATAAAATTATTTGATTTATAATTTTCTTGTGATGGTTTTTGATTTACATAGCCTGTGCTTGAATGCTTTATTATTGCTATGGATGTTTATGGGATTTTTGATTTCGGTTTTATTACCTTGATATTCGATCTCATAATATTGTGAACCCTTATGGTTTGGGTGACTTTTTGATTTAGCAGGATTAAGTTCTAGCCCATGTTGGTAGGCTTTATCAAAGGATCATGTTCTGGTAGAAACAATATGTGAAAAAGTCACAATATGTTGAATCGGTTTTGGTTTAGCATAAAAGCATATGTCACTACACCAAATTCCTGGATTAGTAACATCAATTTGTAATGGCTTATGGGCCGTTACAAATTTCCCGTTACAAAAAATTCGTAACAAGCTGTAGCCGTTGCTAATTTTAGAAAAATTCGTAACAAGGCTAAGCCGTTACGAAATTTTTTATAGGCGTGCCAGTCACATGCTTGGTAACACTAGGGTCGTAATAGGATATTTTCACGTGTGCCATTCACTTGTGTGCAATATTTTTTTCCACCCAATATTGGTTGAACTAGAGGATATTTCCTTCCCCATCACCCATACTTATATCTATCGACTATTCCACTCTCATTCCTTTACTTATTTTTTTCTCCGCCTCTCTTCTGTTGTTTTCTTCTCTAGAGCTGAAGCTTTAGAAGTTTAGATCTGTAAGAAATCTATCTCACGATTATTCTCAAGAACTCTCTTATGTTAGGAGTTAATCATTTCAGTTTGTTCATCTTTTTTAGTTCTGTATTAGGGTTTCAGAATATGTTCACCTGAAAGAGAAAAGACAAACCCTAGAACCTAGTAAACCAAATCTATCTGCTCCCCTTTCACCTACCTATTCACATATTTTCAGAGAAACCTTAGAACCTAGTATTCTTACTTTTCATCCCAAACACTTTTCTCCTCTCGTAGAAAAACCCTAAGTTTTTTTTTCATTTCCGTGTTTTTGTTCGATGCTTCCTCACTAAATTGAGTCTGCTGATTTTTGTTTTTCAATTGTTCAGGTTTGTAATTGGATTCTCAATTTCTTAATTGATATTTGCTGATTTTGTTCGATGCTTCCTCTGTAATTTCAATTTCTTAATTTAGGGTTTCTTTATTTTTTGCTGATTTGGGATTTAGATATGTGGATATAGGTACTTACTGATCTGTTTTTTATCTTTGCTTTTCTACGCTTTTGTGTTGCTGGTGGTGGTGTTGGCATCTAAATCGTTGGTCTTTCTAAAGCTCTGGTGGTGGTGAATTTTCAGCTGGTGGAGGTTCTGTAGTAGCAATAGTTGCATCATGAGCTGCAGAATATTTTGGGGGAGGTGGTTCTGTAGGGGGTTGAGTAGATTCTAAATCAGAGGTTGAGGATATATGAAGATTAATACGAGAAATCAAAATTGGAAGTGAATGATCATGATGATGAAGAAGAGTGGTGGAGAGGTTTGTTCTTTGAAACCTTTGAGAGTAAAATTTCATTATTTGTTTGAAGTCATTTGAATTTATTGACATGTTTTCTATTTTTAGTTTTTTGATATTGCAGTAAGAAGATGAAGATGATGAGTAGAAGGAGAAGTAGCTTTAGTCCCCTTTTGATTTTGGTTTTCTTAGTAATTGTTAAGAATAATTTTCAATTATCTGAATTGTGATCATGTTGTATTAACTGTTGAACCCCGTGAGTACTACCATCCTGGATTTTTAGGTTATCTTTAGGCATTGCATTGCGTCAAAAATGTCAATTCAAGCTTAGTTCTATAATCGACTATTCATAGAATTTGTTATAGCTTATGGTATGTTATATATGTTATCTAATTTTGGGCAGCAAAGTTTCTCTTGTTTTTGGAATGTCTAGGTAAAACTTTTTGTTTCTTAATGTACTCTGAGGCTTACAAGTCAGTTTTCTTAACGAATATGCTTTCATATTTGAGTGACCTTTAACGAACATTTCATCTTCCACATCAGTTTAGCATATTTAATCATGTCTGATAGGGTGCCGAAACGGCAGTTGTTACTTGCATCGTTGAGTTTGCTGCTTTGGCTTTTACCTTTTGGTAGGGAATTCAGGAACCCAGAAAACTCATAAATGAAAATGCTGAATAACCTGCTGCTGTCTAACCCCACTTGTGTAGGGTTCAAATGTTAAATGAATCTATACCGGCATTCCCTTCTAATATTTGCAAGAGTATAGTTCCTGTATGATGCATTGTTCAAATTGACTTATGATCATAAGTATTTTGATCTACTAGTTATGGGAGTGAGTTAGAAAATATAAGTACTTAACATCTCAAATTTTCCATTTTGAGGGACATGTAATTCAACCCTAGAGCCTGTATATTTGGTTTGCAATCGTTTGATAAGATTTAATATTTGATTGGTTTGCAGATAGCAGATGCTATTTATTGAAACACACCCTTGACACTTGGTGTACTTCAAAATCTTGGAGTGGCCACAAAAGTATTTAATCTGTAGTTCCAGATGTTGCTAAACGTCAAAAAGAGTGGTGTTCGAGCAAATTTTTAAAGGTAAAACCTTCTTCATCTTTTTAACCTAGTGTGACTTCTACTAATTACGTCCACAAATCATACAGGGAACATGACAAAATGGTTTGCAGCTTGGAATTGGCATCACTTTTTGTGCTCCCTAGAGACCAGTTTCCTAGGAAAACATGTGGGCGGGTTTTTACAGCAACTCTTGTTCTCCTGGTTGCCTATAAGGATCGAGTAGTAGGTTATCCTCAATTTGTTTGTTTTTGTTTATAACGTTGACATGAGACAGTGTGCTAGCTAAACGAAGCATAAGTAGTTTTGTTTGACACTTTCTGTCTTCCCTGGTTTTTGCTGCCTTTATTAATATGTATCCAAAAGCAGCAAAGAAAGAGGAAGGTGCTGGTGATGATGACATAGATGGGTTCCAATCCGATGATGAAGAATAATACAAAGATGGATCTGACGGGAAATGAAAGTTGAAGCTGAGGATGGAGATGAGGCTGACAGTCTTAAGCTCCAAAGTTGGCTGCCCAGGTAAGATAAACCTGCTTCACTTTTAAAAAAATCGTTCCAGGTTCTTTTCATTAATTTTGATGTTAGGCATCTCATGAACAGTCTATAACCATGTTACTGTAGATTACGCGGTGATCTTCAATATATAAGGTGTAAAAATACAAAAAACAATGTTCCATGTACACAGATGGAGAAGACAAATAATCACTTCTCTCTCGAAAATTTGTACATCAATAATAGGGGTTCAAGTGTAGTTTATGCTGAGATGCATATGAGTATGTATAAATACTTGTCAATTGGTACTCTTAATGGTTGGCTTATCACGGGTAAGATCATTCCGCCCTGCTGATGAAGACTCAGATTATGATTACAGTGATGATGAAGTGTTACAATTGCCAATTGATGATGTCGACCCTTTCATTTTCTTTGTGTGTTCTTTTTGATATTAACATTGAACCCTTTTTGAGAACATCATCGGTTTTGTTTGTTTTTGTTTATAACGTTGACATGAGACAGTGTGCTAGCTAAATGAAGCATAAGCAGTTTTGTTTGACACTTTCTGTCTTCCCTGGTTTTTGCTGCCTTTTTTAATATGTATCCAGAAGCATCAAAGAAAGAGGAAGGTGCTGGTGATGATGACATAGATGGGTTCCAATCCGATGATGAAGAAGAAGACAAAGATGGATCTGGCGAGAAATGGAAGTTGAAGCTGAGGATGGAGATGAGGCTGACAGTCTTAAGCTCCGAAGTTGGCTGCCCAGGTAAGATAAAACTGCTTCACTTTTAAAAAATCGTTCCAGTTTCCAGGATCTTTTCATTAATTTTGATGTTAGGCATCTCATGAACAGTCTATAACCATGTTACCGTAGATTACACGGTGATCTTTAATATATAAGGTGTAAAACTACAAAAAACAATGTTCCATGTACACAGATGGAGAGGACAAATAATCACTTCTCTCTAGAAAATTTGTACATCAATAATAGGGGTTCAGGTGTAGTTTATGCTGAGATGCATATGAGTATGTAGAAATACTTGTCAATTGGTACTCTTAATGGTTGGCTTATCACGGGCAAGATCATTTCGCCCTGCTGATGAGGACTCAAATTATGATTACAGTGATGATGAAGTGTTACAATTCCCAATTGATGATGTCGGCCCTTTCATTTTATTTGTGTGTTCTTTTTGATATTAACATTGAACCCTTTTTGAGAACATCATCGTTTTTTTTTCCAGTCAAATGAATGCTAAAATTGTAAGTCCTTTATAAACGAAGCTCGTGTGGCATCTGATTGTTTTTATGAACATCATGTTCCCAGGCTGACCTTAGGAGACAGGAGGGTGAATATAATACAGCACAGAAAGAAATCGCCGACCTTAAGAAACAAGTAAATCAACTTGCCACTCCTGTGTATGCTGGCTAATTTTGTATATTGCGTGTTCACTCCTGATTATCTTTTGTTCATTTATGAGTGTGGATTCTAGTTTTTGAACCATAGTAAAAGATATTATTTTGAAATCCTGCTAACTTTACACATGTATTGCTACAGGTGACTGTTCTTCTCAAGGAATGCCGAGATATTCAACTACATTGTGGGTCTACAAGACATATAGGTCCCGACGACTATGTTACCAGCACATCGATGGAGATGACTTTTAATTCTGATGTTGAAAAGGTTATTTCGGAACGCTTGGTGAGTGTTATTCGTGGTTAAGACCGTCATTTTATTTTCCGGTTCTTCTTTATCAAATGACTGTAATCCTTAAGTTTTGTATGTTGATACGAAATTCTGTAGTTGACCTTCAAGGATATAACAGGGCTGGTTGAGAACAATGTACAGCTCCGAAGTCTTGTACGCAATCTCTCTGATCATAATGATACAAGAACTGAACTTAGGAAAGAGTTAAGTGAGAATGAAGCAATCTCCGAAATTTTGTAGTTGACCTCGAAGGTTCTCAGGTATGTATAGTGAAATCCCACATCCCACTGCTAGGCAAAGAGTTAAGTGAGAATGAATTGAACTTAGGAATTTTCCATGTATTCCCTCAGATTTTTTTGGTACTTAAAGAATTTGTATTCTTTTTTGATATGAATCGAATGAATAGAATGAATGATGATATAAATTGATACTGAACAAAAAAAAATTGTTTGTACTTAGAGAAATTTCAGTTCTTTTGTTATATGAATCTGATATGAATTGAATGAATGTGATATGAATAGATTGAAGAAATTATTGTTGAGTGTGGATGATGAATGTATTGAAAGGTGTACACAGGGTATTGAATTTAGAATTCCGGCTTATTTCCGGCAGAAAATGAACTGCTGGTCAGCCTTGACTGGCAGTAATTTTTTTGCTGTTACAAAAAAGTTCGTAACGGCTTTAAGCTGTTACAATATGCCACGTAGTAAACGGATGCAAGCTGTTACAATGTGCCACGTAGTAACGGCTAGAGGACGTTACGACAACGTTGTTACAAAAAAATTCGTAACGGCCCTGGGTTGTTACCACGTGGCAAAATAGTAATGGCTCAACCTGTTACAAGGGCCGTTACAACCGAAATTCCTAATGGCTCCATTGCCGTTACAAAAAAAAAATGTAACACCCACTTTTGCAACAGGAAAGAGCCGTTACAACCCGTTTTAGTAACGGCTCAGTTATGTTACGGATCCCAGAATTTGGTGTAGTGCGTGTTTCGACGGTTTTCAACTTTTGCTTGCAATTGTTAAAACCGATTTTCAACCTTTCTATGGTAAAGTTTGGTTGTTTTTATTCTTTTGTTTTGCATAAGGATGACAACATAATGATATTTCGATATCAATTCTCCCTGGAAGAAGATGCAAACATATTGGAGAACTGGATGCGAAATTTGAGGTAACAATGTTGTTAGTTAATTGTTTTCCTGTTTAAGAAAAGCCTGATTTTATTTCATATATATTTTGCTTTTGCTTAACAAAATTTCGGTACAATTGATGTTTTATACCATGATGTGTGTATGGATGTGTGTGTGATTCAATTGATTCCGGTTAAGAAAAACTATTGTTATCTTGCTTTATTGTGTGGTATCAATTGTTTAGGCTTACAAAATTTCGGTGCAATTGCGGTGTTTTAATGCTTATGTTGATTCAATTGCTTCCGGTTGAGGTGAATAATTATGCAAGTTAATTTATTTGGTTTGTATGAATTATTTATGGCTTAACGAAAGAAAAGGTTTACGGGATGAGTTGTTTAGTCCAATTCGATTCCGGATAAGAGAAACTAAGTTTATCTTAGTTAGACTTATCAAAGTGGAGGTTTCGGTTATTCAAGTCTAATCGAATGCCTTAACAAGAAATACTAGTTAAATAACCTAGTACTTGTCTTGTTTAAAAGTGAAAGGTCTAAGTTATATGAATAATTAGAACCTGATGAGAAAAATAGAGTTATCTTTATTTTGGTCTTATCGAATGAAGCGATTGTATTTGTACAATCGGTTTAGCAAAGGAACTAAGGTGCTTAGTTGATTTTTGGTTTGATAAACTAAATTGGGAAAATTGCTTCGGGCAATTGTTTCCTTGATAAAATATCAAAACAAATTACGTTGTAGTTTCGGTTTTGATATTGGTTATCAAAAATGGTGTGGAACCCTCGTGCTTAACTCTATATGTTTGCAAGTATATTTTGAGATCTGTAAGATTCTTTTCGTGTTGTCCTTTATTTTTTTTTCCTTTCTTTGTCATTTTGTGACAAAAAGGGGGAGAAATATATGGAGTAAACAAGTGATGCTGGTATTGATTTTATATTGATTTGTATCACTAAGGAAAAGAACAATTGTGCTTAAACGTTTATCTAACGAAATAGTGAAAGCATAGACTAAGGGGGAGTAGCATATCACATTGAGTGGTATAATAACGACGTGTGGATTGATGAAATCTACCTATCTTACCTTTCGGGGGAGTATTATCTTTGTTATCATAATGCCAACAATGGCATTTAAGAATTGAATGAATGCAGGTTATTGTGCTGTTGAATTCGGGAATCAAGCGTTTGTGTAATGAATTCTTGTAATTTGTTTATCCATATGATTGTAAGATTTTTGTCACTAAAATTGACAAAGGGGGAGATTGTTAGAGCATAGCTCGGTTGAACCCACTAAAATTGACAAAGGGGGAAATTATTAGTGAAACCGATCTTAAGTAATCACCTGAGATGGTAAGATCGAGTTTGTGTTTTGTTGAACCGAATCTGGGTAAAGGGGAACCGATCCTATAAAGAGGTGCAACAAATCACAAAGGGGAATCGATCCTTGTATGAGGTGCAGCAAGGTTTATAGCAGAAAGGGGAACCGATCCTATGAACATGTGCAACACGTTTTAGGCAAAGGGGAACCGATCCTATGGACATGTGCAACACATATAAGTTAGATACCATATATATGTGGGGAACCGATCCTAGTACCTAGTCAACCGAATTTTGGGAGGCTAGTGTGACTATGCACAATACTCACATGGAAGTAGAACCGAAACTTGTTTTGGTAGAACTGTGAAACCCATGATTTGTGATTGAGTGTGTTAGAGCATTGCTTGGTTGAACTCGCATGCGTTGCTATCTCAAGCATGTTTGTCAATGTTAGTGATCAAAACTATAAGTCTTGATTTCTAGCCAATTTTTAAAGAAAGTGTAGTTGAGCTCAAGACTCCATGCAAATCATCATACAAGATGAAGGACTACTCAAGGAACTGGTGGAACTTCATCGACTAAAAGGTATGTGGAGACTTGAACTTATCTGTCACTCAAAAGTCTATTTACTCTATCTCCTATTCTTGAGACAAAAGTCGTTTTGATATATAGATTTTCATTATAAACATTTGCTATTTCGAGCCGAGTTTAACTCGCCTATCTATTTCTCGAAATATGTGTGTTTATGGGTGAAAACTACTCCTGTTGAATTTGGTAATTTGGGGTGTGTGGATGAGGAATGAATCTAAACCCTAAACAAATGCACTGCGCGGTGAGTGCTTGTAGATTCGGAAATCAATCTGTGCAAGTCCGGCCTAAACCAAGAAATGGCCGTTCCAGACTTGTTTCGGTCACAAAGTGAAGGAGATGGGGTTGATCTTAGGGAGGGAAGCGAAGAAGGTGTTGAGATTGTGAAGGTGTTGGCTTGCTTATGACTTGAAACAGAAAGCTGAACCGGCTTACAGGATGCAAGCTATCAGTTCCGGTGTTTTGTATTGACACTTGGTTTCTGTTTTTTGTCTGGACTTGCTCTGTTGGTGGAAATAGGGAGGAGAACCTATTTATACAAGTCATTGAGCCTTATTCACGTCTCTCGTGGGAAGTGGAGGAAGTGGAGTGATGGAGTAGTGGAGTTGTGTGTCGATGCTACACGATCAGTCTTGCCCACTTCTCCTGTCATCGCTAACCGTCCATAACTTCCTAACACGTTCTTGTGATGGCGCGTTGCACGCTGCACGCTGTAAACCGCCAGACCAATACCCCAGTATGTATCCCCCCAGTTTGTGACATGATTGATGTCTCGAGTGTGTGGATCGTGGATCCACGAAAGGTAGCATGTAATGCTGAATTGAATAACTGCGTTATTCAGGAAGTTGATACTTGTGAAGTATCATGTGTATTTTATGCAGGTACTGCATCCTGGTGTGGTAGAGTGATGGGTAATGACGCCTCACTGACCAACTAACTCCTGACCAGGGTTGTATAACCAAGCTGGTGAAGTTGGACGGATGAGATGATCTTTGAGACACTCATCTGCGACCGTTAATGAAATTAAGGTTTTGAAGAGGTGCGCAGGCATCACTCTTCAGCTTGGTCGAAACCAAGCATGGGATACAACTTTGGCCAGGCCGACCATACATGCGTGTAGACGGCATGATGGTGTAGGCGCCTATACCCCATTACCTCACGAAAGTATGATCTGGGTCACTCAATTCATCCGGTGAAGTTGAGTGGTCGAGATCGATTTGTGACAAAAAACCAGTGCCGCAAGAGCCGCACGTCACGCCCACTTCAGGCACACGTTCCAAGACGACCAATCTTGGTCGGTCTTGGCCGATTGGCCTGGTGTGAAGGTGGTAGGCTGGTGTTCACGCCTATACCTGAATATCCCATAAAAACGTGATCTGAGCCATCCAAATCGTCCGGCGAAGTTGAGCGGTCAAGATCAGTTTGTGGTTTTGGGAGGTGTGACCACGCTAGTTTGGACGTGCGTTTTGAATTAGCCAGGCATGATATGCCTTGGCCGATCTGTTCAGGAATAGATGGGTCCACGGTGGTCATCTTTGGTATGACCGGACTGCTTAATCTAATCTTGGACCCTCCATTCGTGCTAGGAGAAGATGGACGCTCGTGATGCTCAAAACCCTAATTCTAGATTTCAAAGCCGTGCGTCACCCCTTGTTTGGGCGCACAAATTTGTTACGACCAAGCATGGTTGGTCTTGGCCGGTTGGTCAAGTGTGTAGGCGGGCCCTCGGTGATTGTGTTGACATGCTCTGGGCCCTTTGAGTTTACATCTACACCCTCCATCTATACCTGCAAAGATGGATGGTTGAGACTGTTTTGCGACACATGTAATATGCCGCAAACCCTAATTTAGGGTTTTCCGTCCATACTGCTTGGTATGAACGTTTTTTGGCAAGCTAGGCCAATGGCCGAGCCATGCGGAGTCGGCAGTGGGTATTACATACCGCTTGGGGGTGATGGAATTGATCCGGGTCATCCAATCATGCTTGTGGAGTTGGATGATCTGCGATCATATCCGGCCCGATCTGGTCGGTCCGGATGCTCAATCGGGCTAGTATAACACACCGAGAGTCGGCTGTACGGGTATTTCGTAAATGGTTTCATTATAATGCTTGGAGGTTCGTGTTGCTCGTAAGAGTAACACTCGATCGTCATGCCGCACCGATAATGAGTACAGAAATACAAGGGATGATTGCGCATTAATTAATAATGCTAGAAATTCACCGGGTATATGGGATTGTTGCTACATGCTCCAACCTGGATGAATTTCGTGTATTCATAGAATGGGATTGTTGCCACATGCTCCATTCTAGGTGAATTAAGTGAGGGAGTATCCAACACTTATTAATGGCTTTATCTTTTACAAGATGTCAGCGCATAGTTTTCTGGCTTTTATAATTTTAACCTTAAATAAAAATCCACCATCAACATTAAGTCCTCTGCCTAGCACACAATGGTTACACTATTGTGGGGTAGGCATAAGATGGTGACAGTTAAAGATAAAACTTATGAGACAAAGTTAGATGTTACCAGGAGAGACGGGTCATCCTGTCATTGGAGTATGTCACGTTCAAAAGGCATCTAGGAGAGCATTTCCCTAGTATGATGTCGGTCTTGCCTGTTTCGATCGACCTTGCTATGCCTGCTTCGGTCGAGGGCCCACTCCGTGCTTGCTCCGTTTGAATGTCGGTCTTGCCAGATCGACCTTGTTATGCCTGATTAGGTCGAGGGGCTATTGCGCCTGCTTCGCTCGATCGTGGGGTTGTGCCTAATCGACGGACTGCTGCGCATGCTTCGTTCGTGGGGCTACTGCGCCTGCTTGATCGAACGTGGGCTTGAATTTCGTGAACATGATTCCCATGACATAAGAGAACCGTGTTGTGCAAATAAATATGGTCCCGCCATATATGCTTGATTGAACGTGGGTCCCATATCGTGTATGCCTGACTGAATGTCATCTTTATACCAGCCTCGTGCCCTTGACCAACACCGATCTTGAAACTTGAGCAATACCGGACTTGTGACTTGATCAATACCAGACTTGAAGCTTGAGCAATACCGGACTTGTGACTTGATCAATACCAGACTTGAAGCTTGACCAATACCAGACTCGAAACTTGAGTGATACCGGACTCGTCACTTGATCAATACCGGACTTGAAGCTTGAGCAATGCCGGACTTGTGACTTGATCAATACCAGACTTGAAGCTTGACCAATACCAGACTTGAAACTTGAGTGATACCGGACTCGTCACTTGATCAATACCGGACTTGAAGCTTGACCAATACCGGACTTGTGACTTGATCAACACCGGTGTTTAGACCCAATACCAGCCTTGTGTACTCCAAAGTGAATGTGTGTTCTGTCGTGTGTGACTACACATCTCACGCGTTTTTATACAAGTACCGACTCCTGTCTTTTATTGTAGAATGAAGAAAAGAACTCCTGTTGAGATGTCTTACGGGGATAATCTTTGGTGCCAAGTCAGGAGGTGTTGAAAGCTTCAAAGATATGCCGAACATTGATGATGAGTTGTTCATCGCGCCCTTTCAACTATATGAAAATATCCGTTCCACAGGATAACCCTCCTCCTATCGACTTCAGGGTTTTTCATGCTCCGCTGGGTCCTTATGAAGGATGGATGAGACGTATGTTGAGCAATGAGTACATCAAAGATAACTTGACTAGAGCGCAGATTATTGATATAGGTTGAGTGTTGAAACGACTCGAGAGGATGTTAAAGTGGTTTCTGGTGCGAACGTTGAGGTGGATCCTGGAGAGAGTGTTGAAGCAGGATTCTGAAGCGAACAGGGGTCCCGGAGAGAGCATTGAGGCGATTCTTGAATAGACTATTGAAGCAGCTTCTGCTGAAGGGAGCGTTGAAGTGGCTTCCTCTTCAATTCGATTTACCCTTGCGAATGCCATGATTCTTGACTGACCATCTTTCTCGTGTTGAAGAAGTCCTTGACTGACGGTAAAGGAACTTCATGCTGAGCCTCAGTCCCCAAGCGTGGTTTACATGGTTTGTTCGTAGTGGTTGTTGTCGAGCCAGATATGGAATATCTTGGACATTGTTTCATCATCGTGGGAGTCGTGCATGTGGTACTGGAGTTGGAGTTGAGGGACGCGCAGGATGTTGTATCTCGGTGGTTTTCCTCTTGTTCGCTTGAGGAACCGCTACGAGAAGGCTGAAGGTTGTATCGTCTGTTGGTGAGATATATGCCCCTACAAACATTATGAGGCTCTTCATTACCGGCAGGCCTGGTTCTTTCTATCATGGCATATGTTGTTGTAGATGAGCGTTCAACAGCTCCAGAGGATGACCAAAAGCGCAGATTCTCCAACATAGCATGATCGACATGTACCACTGTCTGATAAAGTGACTTGCCCGGATCTTGTTCGACCACCATGCGGTAGAGTGGCTCGCCGGATCTTGCTCGATATGACGCGTGGACATCGTTATCTTCTTGAGGATGCTCCCTTGAGGTATCGGCTCCAGTGGAAGATTGCCGTCATAGAGCGTTGATACGTTGCACCGGTATTATTTAAACCAAATGGCAGTATGGTATAATAAAAATTTCCGAGAGGAGTTCGAAAAGCTATCTTACTTGTGTCATGCTCGTAGATCCTTATCTGGTTGTAGCCGCTACATCCATCCATGGAGGAGAACATGCCGTGTCCGATGGTTGCATCTACTAACATGTCGATGTTAGGTAGAGGAGGATCGTTTTTGGAGCACCACCTTGTTGATGGTGGATTTTCATTTGAGGTTAAAATTGTAAAATCCGAAGAAAAAAAATATGCGCTGATATCTTGTAAAAGATAAAGCCATTAATAAGTGTTGGATACTCCCTCACTTAATTCACCAAGAATGGAGCATGTGGCAACAATCCCATTCCGTGAATACATGAAATTCCTCCAGGTTGGAGCATGTGGCAACAATCCCATCCTGTGAATTTCTAATCAGCCTTGTATTTCTAGTACTCATTATCGGTGTGGCATGACGGACCGAGTGTTACTCTTACGAGTAACACGAACCTCCAAGCACTATAATGAAACCATGTACGAAATACCCGTACAGGCCGACTCTCGGTGTGTTATACTAGCCCGATTGAGCCCCTCTCGGTGTGTTATACTAGCCCGATTGAGCATCGGATTGACCGTATCGGTCAGGATATGATCTCGATTATCCAACTCCATAAGCATGATTGGATGACCCAGATCAATTCCATCACCCCAAGCGGTATGGAATATCCACTGCCGAACCAATACGAGAACCACGGTCGGCCATTGGCCTAGCTTGCCAAAAAACGTTCATACCAAGCATTATGGACGGAAAACCCTAAATTAGGGTTTGCGGCATATTACATGTGTCGCAAAAGCAGTCTCAACCATCCATCTTCGCGGTATAGATGGAGGGTGTAGATGTAGATTCAAAGGGCCCAGAGCATGTCAACACGATCACCGCGGGCCCGCCTACACGCTTGACCAATCGGTCAAGACCAACCATGTTTGGTCATGACAAAATCGTCGCCCAAACAAGAGATGACGCACGGTTTTGAAACCCAAAATTAGGGTTTTGAGCATCACGAGCGTCCATCTTCTCCGGCATGAATGAAGGGTCCAAGATTAGATTAAGCAGGTCCGGTCATACCAGCATGACCACCGTGGACCCATCTATTCCCTAACCCGATCGGCCAAGGCATATCATGCACGGCTAATCCAAAACGCACGCTCAAACTAGCGTGGTCACACCTCCCAAATCGCAACCGATCTCGACCACTCAACTTCGCCGGACGATTTGGATGGCTCAGATCACGTTTTCATGGGATATTCAGGTATAGGCGTGAACATCAGCTTACCACCTTCACACCAGGCCAATCGGCCAAGACCGACCAAGATTGGTCGTCTTGGAACGTGCGCCTGAAGAGGGCGTGACGTGCGGCCCTTGCGGCACTAGTTTTTTGTCGCAAATCGATCTCGACCACTTGATTTCACCGGATGAATTGAGTGACCCAGATCATACTTTCATGAGGTAATGGGGTATAGGCGCCTACACCATCATGCCATCTACACGCATGTATGGTCGGTTAGGCCAAAGTTGTATCCCATGCTTGGTTTCGACCAAGTTGAAGAGTGATACTGCGCACCTCTTCAAAACCCTAACCTCATCAACGGTCGCGAGATGGGTGTCTCAAAGATCATTTCATCCGTCCAACTTCACCAGACTTGGTTATACAGCCACAGTCGGGGAGTTAATTGCTTAGTAAGGTGTCATTACCCATCACTTTACCACACATGATGCATGCATCGCATAAAATACACACGATACTTCACAAGTATCGACTTCCCGAATAACGCAGTTATTCAATTCAAAGATTACATGCTATCTTTCGTGGATCCACGATCCACACATTCAGGACATCAATCATGTCACAAACCGGGGATACATACGGGGTATTAGTCGGCGGTTTACAGCGTGCGGCGTGCAACGCGCCATCACAAGAACGTGTTAGGAAGTCATGGACGGTTAGAGATGAACAGGGAGAAGTGGGCAAGGCTGGTCGTGTATCACCAACGCACAACTCCACTACTCCATCACTCCACTTCCTCCACTTCCCACGAGAGACGTGAATAAGACTCAATGACTTGTATAAATAGGTTCTTCGCCCTATTTCCAAACAACAGAGAAAACGATAAGAAAACACCCGAGCACTCGCTTACACCAATCGTAAGCTTGTTCACTTTCTGTTGCAAGTCATAAGCAAGTCTACACCTTCACATTCTCAACACCTTCTTTGCTTCCCTCCCTAAGATCAACCCCATCTCCTTCACTTTGTGACCGAAACAAGTCTGGAACGGCCATTTCTTGGTTTAGGCCGGACTTGCACAGATTGATCTCTCGAATCTACAAGCACTCACCACGTGAGTGCATTTGTTTAAGGTTTAAATTCATTCCTCATCCACACCCCAAATTACCAAATTCTGCAGGAGTAGTTTTCACCCATAAACAATTGGCGACCACAGTGGGAGGTTAATCTCTCGGTTGTAAGGTAAATTTCTTCAAATTCGATTCAATTTCATCAATTTCAAAAAGGGTAGATCTTAGAATCAATTCAATCAACAATTCATTTCAAGATGGTGGAACTCAGGTCTGGATCAGCAATCAATTCGGATGGAGATAGTGTGGATAATACTCCCGGTGTTGATGTACCTGTCAGTGGAGCTACCGTAGCCAACACATCTCGAGGAGCCGTTACCTCTATCACCAACACTAGCGGAGCAGGAGACATCCCAGTAGGTGTAACGCCTCCCATCACCAGAGCCAGAGCAGCCGCAAATCCCGGCATCTCCTCAAGTGTAACGCCTCCAGTGGTCACCAGAGCAACAACGTTCACTCCCTCATCAGGACGAGGAGCCGGAGGCACAAGAGGAGGACCACCGTCTATCACCATTGCAGACTTGATGGAGAAACATGAAGTTCTTGCTAAGACTCAAACAGATATGGCCGCAACTCAGAAGGAGGTACTCACTTTCCTCAAGACTTTGACTGAACGATTGCCGCAAGATTCACGTCAATCTTTGGAGCCAACAAGAAATGCCTTCAATTCACCCGGAGCAGGCGTTTCCACTCGGACCCACATGAGTGAAGAAACTCGTGTTGCTCCTGAATGTTCAAGAGAAAGGGACCAGCCACCCAACTTCATCACACGTGAGGATCTAGAACGACTCCTTCAAAGCCGAGGCAAAGGAAATCTGACGGATGCACACCAACACCAACCTCCATACCCTCAATATATGCAACGAATCCTCTTCCAAGAGGATACACCTCTCCCCAGTTCTCCCTCTACGACGGTACTGGTAACGCTCGTGAACATGTTTCTCGATTCTTGGAATCCTTAGGGGAACATGAATACAATCATATTCTACGCCTCAAAGAATTCTCGAAGTCACTTAAGGGGAGGGCGTACACCTGGTACAACAACATCTCTCCTAACAACATATCCAATTGGAACGAAATGGTCGGTGCTTTCTACATAAAGTATTTCTTCGTGTCTGAACAGATCACCTTTTCAGACCTGGGGAGAATTCTTGGCGGAACAACGAACATCCCAACGATTTCGTTAAAGGTTGAACCCAAGCGCTAGATTGTCACGACCCGAACGTCACCGAACGACAATTGGTGGAATTGTGCATCAATGGGATGATACCCATATACCGCGCTCCGTTAGAGAATGCGGGCTTTCAAACGTTCTCTCGAACTCCACGAAGCTGCGAAACGTTCAAGAACAAGCTGTTTGCACGCACCAAGCACTACTAGAAAGAACCGAGTTGTTCGAAGTGAAGATTTGCATGAAAGTCGAGGAAGCAGGCGTCTCACGAACAAACAATACAACACTGGTCCTTCTGTGAGTGTAGTAGGCGGAGGAGAAAAAAAGGAAAGCTTCGATAACGGAACAACAAACCAAGCGAGCATCCCCGACACACAAGACTTTGTCTCGAAAACGAACATACAAAACTCCTGCACAAAACACTAAAGACACGGGTTTTCCTTTTCCCATGAATGAAGTGATAGAGCTCTTGGAAGCATGGATCCAAGACGACGCCGTAAAGCTGCCCCCTATCAGACGTCCTCCAACCGAGGAAGAAATGGCAGATCCCGGATATTGTTGCTACCACAGGTTCGTCCATCATCCAACCAAAGATTGTAACAGGTTGAAACAAATATTAGGGAAAAGGTAGAGACAGGGGAACTCCAGCTTGGAAACGAAGGTGTTCATAGAGACCCTCTACCTATCGGGAAGCCGCATGATTTCGGGGATTACGTTCGCAAGACCGTACAATCTATGATGGAGCACATATGTGAAATCTTGTACTTCTCCAAAGGACAGCGTCAAGACATATTTACGGCCCTCAACCACGTTGTGTCAGCAGGCGTTTGTATCCAGGAGCAGTCCAGGAACCCCAGTCTTTCCCGAAGGACGTGAGCAACGGCTTAGGGGACTCCTAAGCTGTCACTCGTTTGAGAGACGTTGAGTTCGATAGCGCGTTGATTGATACGGCTTACGAATTTAACATCATTACTTTCAAGGCCTTGAGAGCGGCAGAGATTCCGAAGCAGGAAGCTACTCGTCACCCGACTGTGGTTAAAGATTCAGTAGGAGAGCTCAGAGATGCATATGGATACATCGATCTTGAAGTCAAATTGGGTGATGCCTCGACGCAAGCAAAGTTCTACATAGTCAAAGATCATCCCAACTACGACATGATCCTGGGACGCCCTTGGATGCACGAAAACAAAGCAATACTAGAAAGTTGTCCTCTACCGGTTTCGATACCTGAAAGAATCTCCAACACGCCTTCTGACTCCGATGGGTCATGCAGTACCGCACCAAACAACTTGCTAACGTGACACGACTTCCCGGAGAGAGCCTGTCAGCATACATCGAAAGGTCCCGATCTCAAGTAAGTCTCATCGCGCAACTCTCTTTGCAACCTACCGCCCCTCATTCTGACAAGTCCTGGGGACTGGCTCCAACCAACAAACCAACCCCGGCTAGGAGATGTGAATGGGAAGACGGCCCTTTCAAACGTTTTATCAAGAGCGTAGAGGCTGTCTTGGTCAAAGACGATAAGGCCAAGGTCCAAGTATCTGCACGCCCAAACCCATTTGGAATTGGAGACCTGGTGACGAAGGCGACTACATTCAAGGTTGGGAGCATGACGGTGAAAATGATCACTCCACCTGACTCACCCATCGAAAGAGAAGAGGAACCGTACCTGGTAGCAGATGTTATCCTAGGCGGCTACTGCAAGCTCATCAACGCTGATAAACTAGAAGGCATAACAATTCACTCAAAATGGCTCAAACCCTACCGAACTTAAGATGTTGTGCTACCACTTTCCAGCGTCCTCCACCCTTTAAAACGCTGTGTTATTTTTTCCAGCATGTTTCCTTTTACAATTTCATGTCATATTTGTAATTCCCCCAGAAAATGATTGCAATACTTGCATTCATAGTTAGGGTTTCAATTTTCAATATTAGTTGAAGCACTATTTCCATCTGAGAACCTCTTTACTCCTAAAAACACAAAGTCCTGAGTCAGCCTAAATCAACCCACTGGAGCAAGAAAGGAAACCCTAAGCAAACATCTCACGGGAAGAAGGAAATATAACATGTGCACAAAAGGAAAATGATTTGAGCCATCTGCCCCAGCAAGGCAGGAAGATCTTGCATCAGGAACACAGGTCCGTAAGTATTCCATTATGGCATTACTTCTTTTATCACAAAGAATTACGTGTGAATGCACACCCTTGCGCCTGAGAAGATTCAGTTGCAGTCTTGGCAAAGGGTTATAAAAAAAAACTTTATTCAAACAATCAAATAGAAGAAAAACCTTGAACCCGGCTGCCACTGAGTACAAGGAAGATGTTCGAGTATACAAAATATACTTGGAAAGAAGAAAAAAGAAAAAAGGTTTTAGTCGCCAAGAGGGTCGGCCTCGCCTGCACCACCGTTGGGTTCTTCTCCATCACCTGTTGATGCTCCCCTCTCTGGATCCCCCTCAGCTTCTGCATCAGGCATCTCCGCAGCATCGCGCTCCATCCCAACATCATCGGCGGGAATATCAAAAGGCACATCAATAGTAGGGGCCACGCAGATTGCTTTCAAGTGTTCAGGTTCGTCTGTATCGGAATCAAGAATTATCACGCCGTCCTGGATCGGGTAATCACACTTGCCTTCATTCAGAGGTCGTTTATGCTCAACTCTCCGCCTCTTCAACCGCGCTGCAAATCTCTCTGCCCTTGCGCTTACTAGTGTCTGCAGCGTTTCCTCGTGCCTCCAGCGCTCCTCCATGTCAATCGCAGCTGAAAGTGCACAGATACGTCCTCTGGTAATACGAAGGTGTGAGATAGACATCCCCTGTATAGCACGGTCGACTTCGCGAAGTGGAAGATCGATCTTAGCCATTACTTCTTCGTGTGCATGGTTTTCGGGCTTATCGACTTCGAAACTTCTTTTCTGGGGAAGCAACAGAATGATCGTCCGCTACTTCCATGATAAACTGCAAAGGAGAGGAGGTTATGAGTGCACACAAAAAAAAAAAATCAAATCAATCGATCAGTTAATCAGAAGATCAGAGCAATACCTGAGATGTGGAATAAACGACCGCGAGAGATGATTCTTTATAATCCCGCAAGTCGACAGAATCCCAGGAGGAAAAGAAGTCTTTACTTGCCACCTATGAAGGCAGCTAATTCGGGATAACAATCAACGAGGCTTATCAGATATACCTGAGGGAAGTCGTGTATGATGAAAGAAGTACACATAAAGAAGGGGCCGAGCTCAGATATATACAAGAGGAACCAAAGAGACTCACCAGATCAAGTCCTGTTTCCTTCGCATCCTTAATCAGAACCAACCAGTTCCAGGGCAACGCCTGACAATGTGAAAACATCCGGTAAATATGTATTCACTTTAGCTTGGTCATTTCAGTATATAAATATGTCACCATCTCATGCCTACCCCACAATAGTGTAACCATTATGTGCTAGGCAGGGGACTTAATGTTGATGGTGGATTTTCATTTGAGGTTAAAATTGTAAAATCCGAAAAAAAAATATGCGCTGACATCTTGTAAAAGACAAAGCCATTAATAAGTGTTGGATACTCCCTCACTTAATTCACCAAGAATGGAGCATGTGGCAACAATCCCATTCCGTGAATACATGAAATTCCTCCAGGTTGGAGCATGTGGCAACAATCCCATCCTGTGAATTTCTAATCAGCCTTGTATTTCTAGTACTCATTATCAGTGTGGCATGACGACTGAGTGTTACTCTTACAGAGTAACACGAACCTCCAAGCACTATAATGAAACCATGTACGAAATACCCGTACAGGCTGACTCTCGGTGTGTTATACTAGCCCGATTGAGCCCCTCTTGGTGTGTTATACTAGCCCGATTGAGCATCCGGATTGACCGTATCGATCAGGATATGATCATGATTATCCAACTCCATAAGCATGATTGGATGACCCGGATCAATTCCATCACCCCCAAGCGGTATGGAATATCCACTGCCGAACCAATGCGGAACCCGCACGGTCGGCCATTGGCCTAGCTTGCCAAAAAACGTTCATACCAAGCATTATGGACGGAAAACCCTAAATTAGGGTTTGGGCATATTACATGTGTCGCAAAACAGTCTCAACCATCCATCTTCGCAGGTATAGATGGAGGGTGTAGATGTAGATTCAAAGAGAACAGAGCATGTCAACACGATCACCGCGGGCCCGCCTACACGCTTGACCAATCGGTCAAGACCAACCATGTTTGGTCGTGACAAAATCGTCGCCCAAACAAGAGATGACGCACGGCTTTGAAACCCAAAATTAGGGTTTTGAGCATCACGAGCGTCCATCTTCTCCGGCATGAATGGAGGGTCCAAGATTAGATTAAGCAGGTCCGGTCATACCAGCATGACCACCATGGACCCATCTATTCCCTAACCCGATCGACCAAGGCATATCATGCCTGGCTAATCCAAAACGCACGCTCAAACTAGCGTGGTCACACCTCCCAAATCGCAAACTGATCTTGACCACTCAACT
The DNA here is from genome assembly GCA_023531295.1 of Papaver armeniacum. Lineage (NCBI taxonomy): Eukaryota > Viridiplantae > Streptophyta > Magnoliopsida > Ranunculales > Papaveraceae > Papaver > Papaver armeniacum. Next base: position 122,586 of record JAJJWW010005971.1, read on the forward strand.
TCGCCGGACGATTTGGATGGCTCAGATCACGTTTTCATGGGATATTCAGGTATAGGCGTGAACATCAGCCTACCACCTTCACACCAGGCCAATCGGCCAAGACCGACCAAGATTGGTCGTCTTGGGACGTGCGCCTGAAGAGGGCGTGACGTGCGGCCCTTGCGGCACTAGTTTTTTGTCGCAAATTGATCTCGACCACTCGATTTCACCGGATGAATTGAGTGACCCAGATCATACTTTCATGAGGTAATGGGGTATAGGCGCCTACACCATCATGCCATATACACGCATGTATGGTCGGTTAGGCCAAAGTTGTATCCCATGCTTGGTTTCGACCAAGCTGAAGAGTGATGCCTGCGCACCTCTTCAAAACCCTAACCTCATCAACGGTCGCAGATGGGTGTCTCAAAGATCATTTCATCCGTCCAACTTCACCCGACTTGGTTATACAGCCACAGTCGGGAGTTAATTGGTTAGTAAGGTGTCATTACCCATCACTTTACCACGCATGATGCGGTGCACGCATAAAATACACACGATACTTCACAAGTATCGACTTCTGAATAACGTGATTATTCAATTCGAGATTACATGCTATCTTTCGTGGATCCACGATCCACACATTCCAGACATCAATCATGTCACAAACTGGGGGATACATACCACTAGTGGAAAATGGGGTTTTTACAACCCACATCCGTGACCCTTGTTGACTGTAGTTTGACCTTTGACTGATCAAGACCGTCTCAGATATAAAAAAAACACGGAAAAATTAGTGGAGCAGTAAAAACGGTCGTCGAATAACTAGTTTTATTTACAAATTCTGCCCTCGTACAACGACCCATTCTGCTGCGGACGATCATGGTGTACGATTTTACGGGCCCCACACTTTCTATGGTCCTGATTTGGTCAACTAAAGTGAACGGTTGGATGATAATATTCCTATCTTGTTTTTATCGCTTCCCTACGAGATCCTTATCTCTTTCACCCTCACCTCATATCTTTCCATCTCCCTCTCACCTCTGTATCTCTCTTATCTCTTTCACCCTCACGTATTCTTCAAGGAATAAGGATTTAAGCATCTATGTATCCCTCTCACCTCTGTATCTCTCTTTGTTCTTCAACCTTCTTTTATCAAAAACATTGAAAAAACCCTAGCCATATCTCTCTGAAAACCAATCAGTCGAAGAAAATTCATTCCACATCCATGATACCATCTCAATTCTCAACTAGCTTTGCATCCTTTTCTTCAATCTGTATCAAATTTCTTCGATCTGTAGCATACTAAACGGTTGAGCTTTTTTTTTCTCCTTTTCTTCTTTTTTTCTCCTTATCTTTCCCACAACTTGCTCCACTCACAATCCACAACTAGCACAACCACCACCTCCAGCACCACGAGCAACATCACCAGGTCTACCACCTCTTCTTCTCCTTCTTTCTATTGATTTTGATGATTTTTAATTTTTAGATAATTGGGTTGTATTTTTATTTTGATTTTGATTTGTTCTTTTTAAGGACTGGAAATGGTTCCTACAGAAATTTTGAGGGGGGTATTTCTTCATTTCGAGGATTTTGTTACTTTTGGGGATTTCTTTCCGTGTGTAGTACCGAGTTCGATCTTATTGTTTATAAACAGGTACCCATTTTTATTTATGTAGTTTATTTGTTTGATGAAATGACTAAGAGAGTTTTGATGAGTATCTAAATATCTTGATAAACTTTGTGTTTTTTGATGGATGTACAGACAGATGCACAATAGAAATTCATGAGGAAGTTGTTGAGTTCGTAGTATGATTATGGAAGAGGAGCATCTGGTGGTTATTTAGCTTCGAAATATTGAAGTAGGAGAGCACAACAAGAGGAGTTCTATGAGTTTGTTTTGGTAATATCTTATCTTTTGCACACTTGTCTTATGTTTTTATTTCTTTTAGTTGATTTGTCAATTGATTTGAAGTTGTTAAACTGGCAATGAGTATCATTATGCTAGATTAGTAATAATGCAATAAATTTGAAAGACAATCCTTTTTTCATGGAACTGTGTTAGCGGTTGAGTCAATTAGTTCTTTCGTTCGCACTTCATACCCTACAGGATGGTGTGGATTTTGTGTGCTGTGTTTTAATCAATTTTTGCTTTGCGTTGTAACACACAATAGCTGTGTTTAATCCTTAATGTAACATATCTAGAAGCAGTATTATATTCTTTATGGCCAGCTTGCGCTAGTACTGTGCAATATTAGGAGGAAGTTTGAAAATCTAATCCCTGTCACATAAATTTTGAATCATTTTGTTGAATTCTGATTTTGCAATTTCTGATTTCAATTTCAGTGAATGAAACATTAATTTTGTGAATTCCATGAGGTAATAATTGCTTCCTTACCTTATTTGTTTTTAGGATGTTGTATACCTGTTATGTTTATGGTGTCGATTCTCGACTCAATGATGGAAAAAATCATGACATGAGGCACTAGTGTCAATTTGTCTGTAATTACTTACGAAATGTTGGTATAAAGTTCTTGCAACATTGGTGACCTTGACCTAGAATGATTTTTTGTATTTAAATTGAAGTCATTACTTTTGATTGATTGGCAGTGGCCAACCTTAAGGCTCGAAGAGCAAGCAAGAGATAGACCGAATGATCCATATGCTGGCTAAGAAGCGTATCTTTAACTGGTTGCACGACATAAATGAAGCAATGTACTTCAAGGTATGTGCTGTTGTATTTGATTTTAAGGTTTTACTATAATTGAGAACTTCTGTTGGTAGTAGCCCTAAAAAGGAATGGATGTGAACTTGTCGTACTTCACTCCATTAGAATGTTTATTGTAGTCGTCATCCTCATCTTTGATTAAGCATATGACTTGGATTTTGAAACTTCGGGTCTGAAATTGTGAGTTAGGTTGAATAAGTGAAAATGTTCTATGTATGTAACTGATTTTTTTTTTTGGTATGAATGTTTCTGTTGAATCAAGAAATTTCCTAACTGGACGTTCATTGCCTATGGATCGTTTATTTGTTTGTCTCCATGTTTCTATTAGTAAATTTCTGAAACAATGTCTCCATGTTGATTTAGTAAGCAATGAAGTTGATCTGTAATTGTTGATGAGCCTGCGTGACTAATTTATCATCTGTTGTAGGCATGTCTTCAAGTCTAATCTGAATAAAGTGCATCACTTACTTGATTCTTAGTCATGATCATCCTATCTGATTTCTTTAGAGTGACAAAAGAACATCATTTGTTATGTATCTCAGACCTATACACTCTATACTGCTATAGTTACTTTTGCTATTCTTAGGGTGTTCAAGATGTAACTGGACAAGAGGCACCCTAGTAGAAGTTACAATATATTTTGCGTTTGTTTTTGTGACCTTTATAATTAACTTTTGTTAATTTTTGGGTTATACTTTCAGCCTGGAGTAGTGCAAATCTCTGATGCAGAAAAGCTATCTTCCTTCCTTGATTCTTATAAGCTGGGAATGGTGATGGTTAAAGGTGAACATTGCAGAAAAGCTATCTTCTTTCATGGATTCTTCTAATTTGTGCCTGTTGTGTTCAGAATGGTTACCTATTGCCCTAAATTTGAGCCTTCTTTTTAGTTGGAGCAAGGGATGTCTGCTATCAATCAACGCGCAGGAAAAATTAAGATTAACTTTATAGAACCTTTTCTCCTATGAAACCAACTTTTTTTTCTTACTTTTTGCTTTATTATCTGCAGAACTTAAGGGTATATTGGCCTGCAGCATGGATGAAAACCTTATTCCAGAACACTTGCTCCATTTGTGCTTGGAGAGTGAAGTAAAGTTTGGATGCTCTCATCCTACAATCACCTACAACTTTTACAAGGTTGTACAATAAATTGAATTAGTTTTCTGTAATCTCTCTCTATCTCTATCTCTAGGCTGAACTCTCAACTGAACTGGTACATGTCTTTTATCGCTCTCCAGGATTCTAATGCCTGCTTCTATGGCAAGCATGGTTGAGCCCCTTAGAAATCTTCAACAAAGGGTTTTGTCTCTTTTGAATGAGTGGACGGATCATCCAGGGCTTCAAAAGATTTTAGATGTTAGTGAGATGTTGTTGGCTATACAACCGAGTACTCCTCTGGCTAAGGTATATCTTACTTGACTCATATACTAGCTTCTCCCTGGCTATTTCCGTTGTTTGATTAACGGAAATTTCGTTTCATTATTCACGATAATAGACGAACCATAATTTATGAAGAACTCAAGAGAGGTCGACGAGCCAATCATCCATGCTTCTCAAGCTAGACAAGTCTTTTACTGCCGAGATGTGACAAGGCAGCATTGGAATTTGGTTTTGGAGTCTCCAATAAGATCAGGCCCAAACAAGAACGCTTTTGAAGATACATTTGTCTTCACTGGAGTTCGAGTGAAGCTCTGTCAATTTTGGCCACTTTTGGAGATTATAAGTATTGGAATGAAGATGCTCTATTAAATGATGAGTATTTGGATGAAGATTTTCAGGTAAAATTTGATACTCAGTACTTGTGTGGTTGATTTTATTTTTTTTTACCTTGTTTATGTACATGGAGATTTGAACATTTATTCAATTCTTATGCTGTCAGGGAACTACCTGAATGTGTATCGTGGAATATATGGAATCATAATGTTTTGTCGAGGTATGTATATTCACAATTCTCTTCATTATTTAATCGTTTATTAATTTGTTTCAGATTTAGGATACGAAACTGTAAAATAGGATTTGACTTGAAGAAATTATGCTCATCCACTTCTACCATTAGGTTGGGCTTAGGATCAATCTGAAAAAGCATGTAATTACCTGTTGTTCTGCATATTTAGTTAGACATCTTCACCATGTTAGCTGCCAGTTCAAATTTGGGGCCACCATATCCTCATTGCTTACACCTCCGTGAATCTGGTTTGTTTCGCAGGGGAGATGTTCGGTTCTCTTGTGTTAATTTTCTGTTTAACTACTTTCTCAAATTGCAGTTTTGTCTTTACAATAACTCCGAATCAACTCTGAGAGTGGATCCTTGTTTGTTAGTTTCAAGTCCCTAATCCTCAATTCACCAATTGATTTTAGCCTGCATATTGTAGCTCAACACAACAAATACATTTTCATTCTATTATTGTGTCTTGTGCTCCACAAAAAAGTTTACATAATTTTCATCATACTTTTGTCTACAACCACAGGAGTAGGGATTAATTAGATGTAGTGGACTGGTAAACATGCTAGAGATAGGGTGCTTCTTATTATCATACTCCTACCAATACACTAATGGTTCACTGAGAAAGCTTTTAGCATTTAGGATGATCATGTTGTTAGAGATATGTCAGCAAATACTTGGAAAACACCTCTTATCTAGAAGCAAACTAAGAATGCCTCAATCGAACTGTACCTTGGATGGACCCTTAACAAACATGAATGTATTCTGGGCTTAAATTCAAATGTTGACTGTGATTATAAGGATTCCATCCATGCTCCAGTCATTTCGGTCGTTGTTGTGGTTTAGATGCATTATATCTTACACCTATTATGCTAAACCTTAATACTACCATGGAGGTGTCTTAATTATGTCGCTTGTGTGTTTGAATTATAATATCTTTTGGATTTTAATTTGGAAGTTTGCGCTGTCGGTTTTAATAGCACTCATCACTATTATTTAATAAGAACAAAGAAATTGACTTTATTAATCTCAAATCAAGAATGACCCAGAACTATAACTTTATTCATCACTATTATTTAATAAGAACTGATATAAATTTGAATGTTTGCCATCCTATGTGTCATATTGTATGTTGTACTGCCATCATATTTCAGCTTCTTGGTTGTTAAGGACCTTAAGGTTTGCTATGCGTCTTCGATTTAGACACATTTATGTTTTAAAGTGTTTAGTTTCTCTAGACGTCGTCGGGTTATTTGTTATGTTAGTGCACCGTTTGATCTTAACTGCTGGTGCAGAATCTAGGTTTTGACATTTGTTTGTGAACTGGAAATGATCTATTGATTTTTGTTTGCAGTTATTGGTCTCCTGCTTTACCAAGGCTGCCACACATGAAGATTACTTCGCTATCAGAGTATGTCTTTCTATCTATTCCCATAAATGTGATTCATTGATGTTTCAGATTATTAGTTGATTAATGATAAGATAAAATTTGTCTGAATTTTTGGTTGAGTATTATGACCTCTGATGGGGGAACTTATTTTTTCAGTGCAGGTACACCATTATTAATCTATCATTCTGTACTTTTGTTGTTGTAAGAACTTGTATTGCTCTGAACTTTAGATCTAATACCTTTTTTTTGTAATTTGAACCTAATGAATCAATGAATGTTGAATTAAAAGATTATTTGTTTGCAAGTTTAATTTGATTATCATTTGAGTTTAATTTGGTTTCCATTTGAGTTTAATTTGGTTACCATTTGAGGAGTAGTCAGATTCAGTCAGGCAATCTGAGCCAATTTTTTTTTATATTAAAATGTATATCAACAACCGTCTTTGATCTGTCTTAACACCTTGACCGTTAAAATCAGTCGTTGACATGAGTTGTTCCGCGACCAGCGGAGCTGTGTCATAGATGAAAAAGACGCTCAAACAACGACCATTTCCGCGACCGTTAAAACTAGTCATTTAACTGGTATCTATGACTTGCCTTGGCGGTCGCGAAACTGGTGTTTTCCACTAGTGTACTGGGGTATTGGTCTGGCGGTTTACAGCGTGCAGCGTGCAACACGCCATCACAAGAACGTGTTAGGAAGTCATGGACAGTTAGAGATGAACAGGAGAAGTGGGCAAGGTTGGTCGTGTATCACCAACGCACAACTCCACTACTCCATCACTCCACTTCCTCCACTTCCCACGAGAGACGTGAATAAGACTCAATGACTTGTATAAATAGGTTCTCCGCCCTATTTCCAAACAGCAGAGAAAAACGACAAGAAAACACCCAGAGCATGCTTACACCAATCGTAAGCTTGTTCACTTTCCTATTGCAAGTCATAAGCAAGTCTACACCTTCACATTCTCAACACCTTCTTCGCTTCCCTCCCTAAGATCAACCCCATCTCCTTCACTTTGTGACCGAAACAAGTCCGGGAACGGCCATTTCTTGGTTTAGGCCGGACTTGCACAAATTGATCTCTCGAATCTACAAGCACTCACCGCGCAGTGCATTTGTTTAAGGTTTAAATTCATTCCTCATCCACACCCCAAATTACCAAATTCTGCAGGAGTAGTTTTCACCCATAAACACACCTGTTCAAGTATCTGAAGTCTATGCAGCACCTGATCTGAACTACAACTGTTTAATCGACTTGGATCCAGGTATGACATGTAGATGATGGGTGACCAATTTTCATCTAAATCCGGCATTTATTCATATCTCCAAGCGAATATGTCTTGGTACTCTTTGAGAAGTTCCACGAGCTTCGTGCGTTTATCCGTACACAAGGTTGAGCTGATGGAGATAGGCCTAGGAGATTCCTCAACGATTTCAATCTCATCAGTTGTGGAGTTGGTGCCATCTTGAAGATGTTGTGGAGCATCTAGCACTTGTTCTTGTGGTTCGTTGCTGTTGTAGCATTCCATTGGGTGGAGAGACTGGGTAACAGTCTCCTCTGCTAATTTATAATGGCAGTGTCGGTATACCGTTTTCCCTTTCTGGTCACGACTCGCCACAAAAGTTCGTTCCCTCTTCGTGTGAACGTGGGTCGTGGCTTCACAGGATGGAGAGAATGCTTCGTCAGATGCATCGTGGGTTTTAGCCCTCAATGATGCAAGCCGGTCTTCTTCCTGAATTGACGCCCACGTGGGGAGTGGGATGCAACGAACTTGTCTGATTCTTTCAGCGGAGCTTCTCCCGTATGTGCTGGTTTGGTTTCCCTCGAAGTCCATCATTGTGGTAGGCTTCCGTACGACCTTGCCTGGGAGAACCTTGGATGTCCCGAGAGTCTTGAGAGTAATCACATTCGAAGACGCTCCTGTGTCGATAAGGGCCGTCTTGAACTCTGAATCCTTGATGCGTGCGGTGACATGTAGGGCACTGTTGTGAACTTCCTCTGGTTGATTGCAGCAAAATGTCTCCATGCGCTGATTCTTCGAGAGGTGTGAAAGTTCGCATAAACTTTCCAGTAGAGAAAACGCTTCCCGATCCACCGACCTCTGGTTCATAGTGAAACTATTGACTTGACTTGAGGAGGATCGTTGTGAGGATCAGTCCCCAGTGTAGGAGTCTCCATGACATGACCGCTCATATCTGATGTCGCTTCTTTGATCAGGTCCATGGAGGTCCGCGCCGCTGAAGTACCTTCTCCGGTGCGTTGAATGCGTTCCTTTTTTGCTCCAGGGGCTGTCACGGCTCTTGTGGAAATCGATCAGTTAATGTCTTAAGAAAAGTGAGTACCTCTTTCTGAGTTGCGGCCATATCCGTTTGAGTCTTAGCAAGAACTTCCTTCTTCTCCATCAAGTCTGCAATGGTAATGGGGGATGGTCCTCCTCTCGTCCCTCCGGCTCCTCATCCCGATGAAGGAGTAGAAGTTGTTGCTCTGGTGACTACCAGAGGTGTTACACTTGATGAGATGCCAGGATTTGCGGCCGCTCTGGCTCTGGTGATGGGAGGTGTTGTAATATCACTGTTGAGTGATCGAATTGAACGTTCCCATCCTCTGTACTCACGTGTTCCTTCATTGATCTCTCCTTCCTCAAGCATTTCTTCACGGATTTGACAAGGGTCTTGAGATATAAATCTTCCAGCAGGGATCCGTAAGCTGCAGGCTCCATTTCTTTATCCGGTAGACGTTGTGGTACCCGGACAAGTCTTTTCCTCTGTGGAGTTGCCTCGAGTCTTCGTTGTCAACTGGACCATGTTGTTCGTCTCTCCTGAGTCCCCTTGATTACGCGCTCTTTCTGCATCTCCACTAGTAAAGGTGTGACTCCTGACTAAGGATCCAGCGTATCTTGCACTGTTTGAGTAGATGCCTGCCGACCCTTCTTGTAATTGCGTTGTTATATCATTCAAAAGGAGGAATGTCTCACTCTGTCTTCTAGCGATACCGGCTTGATTTGCCAAGACATCCTCCAGCATTCTAGCTACAGTTCCCATGATATCTGAACCACCTGTGGTCTCCGAGTGAGGATACATCGTGAGATGAAAACCGAAAAATTGAGAATTCAATTTTTTGCAACCGAGAGATCAACCTCCCATTGTGTGGTCTCCAATTGTTTATGGGTGAAAACTACTCCTGTTGAATTTGGTAATTTGGGGTGTGTGGATGAGGAATGAATCTAAACCCTAAACAAATGCACTGCGCGGTGAGTGCTTGTAGATTCGGAAATCAATCTGTGCAAGTCCGGCCTAAACCAAGAAATGGCCGTTCCAGACTTGTTTCGGTCACAAAGTGAAGGAGATGGGGTTGATCTTAGGGAGGAAAGCGAATAAGGTGTTGAGATTGTGAAGGTGTTGGCTTGCTTATGACTTGTAATGAAAAGCCGAACCGGCTACGAGGATGCAAGCTATCGATTCGGTGTTTTGTATTGACACTTGGTTTCTGTTTTTTGTCTGGACTTGCTCTGTTGGTGGAAATAGGGAGGAGAACCTATTTATACAAGTCATTGAGCCTTATTCAAGTCTCTCGTGGGAAGTGGAGTGATGGAGTAGTGGAGTTGTGTGTCGATGCTACACGATCAGTCTTGCCCACTTCTCCTGTCATCGCTAACCGTCCATAACTTCCTAACACGTTCTTGTGATGGCGCGTTGCACGCTGTAAACCTCCAGACCAATACCCCAGTATGTATCCCCCGGTTTGTGACATGATTGATGTCTCGAGTGTGTGGATCGTGGATCCACGAAAGGTAGCATGTAATGTGAATTGAATAATCTGCGTTATTCGGGAAGTTGATACTTGTGAAGTATCATGTGTATTTTATGTGTGCTTGCATCCCGGTGTGGTAGAGTGATGGGTAATGACGCCTCACCGACCAACTAACTCCCCGACCAGGGTTGTATAACCAAGTCGGTGAAGTTGGACGGATGAGATGATCTTTGAGACACTCATCTCGCGACCGTTAATGAAATTAGGGTTTGAAGAGGTGCGCAGCATCACTCTTGCCTTGGTCGAAACCAAGCATGGGATACAACTTTGGCCAGGCCGACCATACATGCGTGTAGACGGCATGATGGTGTAGGCGCCTATACCCCATTACCTCACGAAAGTATGATCTGGGTCACTCAATTCATCCGGTGAAGTTGAGTGGTCGAGATCGATTTGTGACAGAAAACCAGTGCCGCAAGATCCGCACGTCACGCCCACTTCAGGCACACGTTCCAAGACGACCAATCTTGGTCGGTCTTGGCCGATTGGCCTGGTGTGAAGGTGGTAGGCTGGTGTTCACGCCTATACCTGAATATCCCATAAAAACGTGATCTGAGCCATCCAAATCGTCCGGCGAAGTTGAGCGGTCAAGATCAGTTTGTGGTTTTGGGAGGTGTGACCACGCTAGTTTGGACGTGCGTTTTGAATTAGCCAGGCATGATATGCCTTGGCTGATCGGTTGAGGGAATAGATGGGTCCACGGTGGTCATTCTGGTATGACCGGACCTGCTTAATCTAATCTTGGACCCTCCATTCGTGCCGGAGAAGATGGACGCTCGTGATGCTCAAAACCCTAATTCTAGATTTCAAAGCCGTGCGTCACCCCTTGTTTGGGCGCACGAATTTGTTACGACCAAGCATGGTTGGTCTTGACCGGTTGGTCAAGTGTGTAGGCGGACCCTCGGTGATTGTGTTGACATGCTCTGGGCCCTTTGAGTTTACATCTACACCCTCCATCTATACTGCGAAGATGGATGGTTGAGACTTGTTTTTGCGACACATGTAATATGCCGCAAACCCTAATTTAGGGTTTTCCGTCCATAATGCTTGGTATGAACGTTTTTTGGCAAGCTAGGCCAATGGCCGACCATGCGGGGTCGGCAGTGGGTATTCCATACCTGCTTGGGGTGATGGAATTGATCTGGGTCATCCAATCATGCTTGTGGAGTTAGATGACTGCGATCATATCCGGACTGATACGGTCAGTCTGGATGCTCAATCGGGCTAGTATAACACACCGAGAGTCAGCATGTACGGGTATTTCGTACATGGTTTCATTATAATGCTTGGAGGTTCGTGTTGCTCTGTAAGAGTAACACTCGGTCGTCATGCCGCACTGATAATGAGTACAGGAAATACAAGGTTGATTGCGCATTAATTAATAATGCTAGAAATTCACAGGGTATATGGGATTGTTGCTACATGCTCCAACCTGGATGAATTTCGTGTATTCATAGAATGGGATTGTTGCCACATGCTCCATTCTAGGTGAATTAAGCGAGGGAGTATCCAACACTTATTAATGGCTTTATCTTTTACAAGATGTCAGCGCATAGTTTTCTGGCTTTTACAATTTTAACCTTAAATGAAAATCCACCATCAACAATGTGTTGGTAAGCTTTCGCTTTAACCAAATTCATCTTTAACTAGTGACGAATGTCATGTTATGTTTCAATCACTTTGAAAATTTCTCTGACGAAAAATGGTTTGTGAATAACGGCTGTATAACGTCCTTTGAAAATGTTTCAATGATTGAAATGAGATTTTAGATTACATAACCTTTGGTAGGATATAAGCATTGTTGTGGAAACACATATATGTATAAGTCCTTATTCCTTGAACCAAAGTTTGCGAACTTTGGTTATCAAGAGAAACGGAATGTGACGTGAGCCAAGTTCGCGAACTGGCGGAAGTTCTCGACCCGAGAATTTCTGCTGGAGTTTGTGAACTCCTTCCGTGAGCTTAAGTCCGCGAACCCAGTCTGCGAACTTGAGTAGGTTATATCTAAAATCGGTTGTTCTTGAAGTCATGTTTATATAAACTAAGGAATGATTTTGCAAACCGTGGCTATAAAGTTCATGAACCGATTCGAGGAATCAAACCATTTTTGGTTCGATTGTGTCTTGTGTAGTTACATAAGATCTAAGCAATTGAACAACTCTCTAACTAGTTCATTTGAGTCATTTGAACAAGTTATGGTGAAGAAGAATATGGTTGATATGAAAGTGATCATATGGCTAACCATTTGGTTAACTATTGTTGAACCAACAAATGTTAATGTTTGGGAACAGTTACATAAACCCAAAATTGGACATTTCATTTGTGTGTAACAAGCTAAGGTTTCGATCCAACGGTTGAGAAATATTAGCTTGAATCTAATCAAGTTTTCATCTAACGGTGAATATTGAATACTTTGTTACCAAGCTAACATTGATTGCAAACCATGATTTGAAAGACTATATAAGTGAAAACGCTAGCAACTGGGAAACCTAATCCCCACACCTTACGTGTGATACTAGTTGCATAAGCTAGAGTCGATTCTCCTTTAACCTTGGGTTTTCTTCTCTAAACCAGGTTAACGACTTAAAGACTTCATTAGGATTGTGAAGCCAGACCGATACTACTTTTCTTGTAGTTGTGTGATCTGATCTTGCTGTTTCTATCATACGAGTACAATTGGAATAATGGCTTGAGATTTATATCTCCGATAGGCAAGATAGAAAAGAAATCACAAACGGTTCGTCTCATCGTTTGTGATTCCGGAATACCTTTTTCGCTGCGTCGATTAAGATTATTGTGAGGTGATTGATAATACTAGGTTGTTCTTCGGGAATATAAGTCCGGGTTATCAATTGGTTCCTGTTCACCTTGATTTATCAAAAGACGAAACAAAAACTCGTAGGTGTATTCGTGGGAGAAGGATTTATCTATTACCGTCGACTTTTTTGTGTGATACAGATTTGTTTATTAAAGTTTTCGACTTTGGGTCGTAGCAACTCTTAGTTGTGGGTGAGATCAGCTAAGGTAATCAAGTACGTAGCATCCTGCTGGGATCAGAGACGTAGGAGTATAACTGTACCTTGGATCAGTGTGAGATTGATTGGGGTTCAACTACGGTCCAGACCGAAGTTAATTTGGAGTAGGTTAGTGTCTGTTGCGGATTAATACAGTGTGTGTTCAATCTGGACTAGGTCCCGGGGTTTTTCTGCATTTCCGGTTTCCTCGTTAACAAAATTCTGGTGTCTGTGTTATTTCTATTCCGCATTATATTTGTTTATATAATTGAAATATCACAGGTTGGGCGTTGTTCAATCAATTAGAATATCCAACCTTTTGGGTGTTGATTTAAATTGATTGACACTTGGATATTGGTCTTTGGTACCATCCAGGTTATCTCTCTTTGATAAAGACTGGCAGATTTCTATTTGCTTGAGTGAAGATCAAATCAAGAGATTGAGATATAAACTCTTTGATATAATTTTCTCTAGATTGAGTCTGACTGTCTAGTTGATTCTCTAGAAAGTATATTGGAGTTTGTCCATACAGATTGCTAAGCGAAATATTGGGTGTGGTTTTTGTACCCCCACTTTTTCAATTGGTATCAGAGCAGGCAAACACGTTCAATACCTTACAAGTCTGTGTTTGTAGCGATCTGAGGATGGACGATACTATATCCGATAAACGCGTCACCAAAAATAAAAGCTCTATCTCGTCTGTTTCTATTAAAGAGAAAGATTCTTCAATCTCAAATATAGACGAACCTTGTGTTCAAACAAGACAGACATGCTGCGACATATTTTTTTCCGATTACCCTTCAAAAGAGTCTATATCTCGTAAATGAATGCATTGTAGTTAGGGTTACACTTGTGTTTAGTATCACTCAATCTTAGAGTTATAGGCTAATTCCTTTGATTAGTTATACTTAAGTAGATAACTAATGCTCGGGTTAGTACCCTTAGCTGTGTATTGAAGTTTCACTAGGTGAAACCCTTTAGATGAGTGGTAGAATTGACAATCTTCACTCATCGACATAGAACAAGAGCTTCAACATAGTTGACGTATTACCATACGTGTTACTCTGTCACATTAGAACTCCAGTTGAAGCACCTTAGATCAATATCGAGCACCACAAGTCCTTGTGGGATCGACCCGTGCCTGCACGCGTCTCCGGTACTTTCGAGGCCTACCAGGTACCATCCAGGTTATCTCTCTTTGATAAAGACTGGCAGATTTCTATTTGCTTGAGTGAAGATCAAATCAAGAGATTGAGATATAAACTCTTTGATATAATTTTCTCTAGATTGAGTCATTTGTCTAGTTGATTCTCTAGAAAGTATATTGGAGTTTGTCCCTGATTGCTAAGCGAAATATTAGTGTGGTTTTTGTACCCCCACTTTTTCAAAGCAGGCAAACACGTTCAATACCTTACAAGTCTGTGTTTGTAAGCGATCTCGAGGATGGACGATACTATATCCGATAAACGCGTCACCAAAAATAAAAGCTCTATCTCGTCTGTTTTATTAAAGAAAGATTCTTCAATCTCAAATATAGACGAACCTTGTGTTAGACATCTTTGCGACATATTTTTTTCCGATTACCCTTCAAAAGAGTCTATATCTGTAAATGAATGGGAAACAACTAAAGAGAGTGATTTGATTCTAAACCTTGCTAGAATTCAAGCTGATAGATTTAATCGGTTAAAACATCATGTCAATAATCTCCTTGATGTAATAAGGGACTGCAATTTCAAAGAAAATACTGAGGATCACTCCTCCCGTATGGTTCTCGAAGCAAGCCTCAAAAAGGATGCCGCGGAAATAGGACATCGCTTGAAGAAACTCTCTATTTAAGGATGCTCTAAGCAGTCTAATATACCAAGTACTTCTGCTACGACTAAAAACGTTCCAGCTCCAGAAGTAAAATCGAAATCCCTTCCTGTAAAAAAAAATGTGTCTGAATTTCCCGTTGATTAAGGGTGTTCAACATCACATGGAAGGAAGAAATCTCCTAACAAGGTTGTTAAGACTACTTTGTCTAATCACTCTTGTGATCAGAAAGTATGCCCCTTTTGCGATGCAAAAGGCTCTGCTAAACAAAAGAGAAATTCTAGGTTGAATAAAACCTCCTTGGTTCAACTTCAACACACCTTAGACTTGATTATCAAAGGTGTAACTGACATTCGTATGTCTAAACCAGTTGGTTTTCGTACTTATCCTGTGTATGTTACCAGGAAGGTCAGTTCAATGAGTTCCTCAAATTAACTGAAGCAGGATAGAAGTCTTAACAAGAATCGCCTGAGAGAAGATCAATTTAATTCCTCTGGAAACAACTTTACTCTTGATGTGAATGAAATCCCAGAAGAAAGAAGGAAAATTGATGATGTGAGAAATAACCTGATGGAGATAATTGAAGGATATAAAGAAATCGTCGACAGGTTGTCATCTTCCTCAAGTCAAAATTCTTCTGGTAAGAACTCTAACTATGTTTCGTATTTTGACGACAGTAAGTTTTATGATAATTTCTCACTTAAAAAGGGATCTCTCTCTAGATTTAGAAGGAAAAAGAGACGCGATCATAAACATAGTTCTTTTAATGAGCTCAGAGCTCATACTTGTGCTAATTAATCACAAGGATTAAGAACTTGCTCATAAAAAAAACCTGTTGAGCAAGATGTGTAAGAGTCAGGTATACTGTGGCATATTTTTTTTGTGTTCTGCTTAGTTGAGCTATCCTCTTATCGTTTATAGCTAAACTAGTGTCTGCAGACAATTTTGCCTAAAATTTTTTTTGGTGTCTATTATCGTTTCTCTCTTTTTAATGCAAGTCTTATTGCAATTAGGTGGTCTGCTACACTTGTGCTCTAAAATTCTTCACTAATATTAAGAAATTTATTGAGACATTTACGAAGTCCTATGTAGCAATTTTTTTTTTGTTTTGTTCCTTGTGGGTCATGTTGTATTCGTATGTGTACACGCGTTACCATCACGAGTCAACAGTTTGAAAACCCTAAAAACCTTCTTCTCTAAGAAACCTTTAAATACCAAACCTTTGAGTCACGTTTTCATACTCTGGGTTATTGTGTTTCTGTCAAGAATGACTTCCTCTTCACAATCTTGTGGTTTCACTAGAGGCTTTCTTGTAAAGGTATTGTTTTTGAGTCCAAAGGGAGGAAGAAAAGAACTCTTGTTGAAGATGATCATCCCAATGCCTCATGTTACTTTTCCTATACACATGAGGATGTCGAGAGAGAGGAGATGATCTCTGCTGAAGTGGTTCATAACTTTCTTAAATATTACAAGGAAGAAAAACTGCAGCTTGTTGATACCTTGAAATGTCTTAATGTGTTAAGAACTGAGTTGGAAAAGGTTACGTCTGACCTTGGTCTCATGAAAGCACAAATTAAAGACCTTCTCAATGAAGATATCTTTTCTTAAGAAGCAGTAGATGCTGTCTTTCACAAGCTTGAAAACCTCAAGACTCATGAGGATCCAGAACCGTCTATATGACTTTAGTTCGTGTTCGGCATTGGCATAAAAGTCTGTTTTTGTTTAAGTTTGTCTAGTAAATCTTCTATTTTTCTTTTTTTGTTGGAAGAATAACTAGAGTTTGGAATAGCCATTATAGTGATTACACATAGCTATGTCCTACGTTTTCATCTTCATGTTTTTAGATTTATTGGTTTAAACTCTAAATTTGTTTGGAAGATGATTTTTGCAGTATTAATCTTTATGGTTTTATATATTGCAATTGTTATGGGATATGTGTGTTTGCGTCCGTGAACTATGATTGTCCCATATCTTGTCAAAAGTAAAGTCTTTCATAAGTCGATATTCATATGTTGAAAAAGGAATGAATGAACTTTTGACAAATACAAAAGTTAAACCTATATTGTCAATTATTGACGCAAGATAGGTTAAAATCTTTTGTTTTCGAGGATTATGTTGTCATTGTGCAAATGGTGATGGAAAATAGAATGAATCCTTGT
Source organism: Papaver armeniacum (assembly GCA_023531295.1). Taxonomy (NCBI): domain Eukaryota; kingdom Viridiplantae; phylum Streptophyta; class Magnoliopsida; order Ranunculales; family Papaveraceae; genus Papaver; species Papaver armeniacum. Next base: position 139,420 of record JAJJWW010005971.1, read on the forward strand.
GTATTCCGCAGTAATTGATCTTCCCTGATCCATATTTTATGTATTACTGTGAGGCTCCGTAATGTGTCTTATGTTGAGCACTAAACAACCAAGTTGATTATTTTATGATTAGCTTTGTTTTTGTTCCGTAAGGTACTTTATGTCGAGCATTTTTGAACTAAATTAATCATCTTGTTTGGTTATTTAGTTCCATAAGTCTTCTTATGTTTGAGCGTTTTTGACTGGGTTGATTATTTTCATGATTAACTTAGTCATTGCTCCATATATTCTCTTATGGAGAGTATGACCAATTGAATTGATTACTTTTGTGATTAGTTTGGTTGTGTATTTCGATTAGATTAATTATGGGTTCTCTTGTGATTAATCTAATTGAGTATTTTTGAGTCTCCATAAGTTCACTTGTGTTGAGCATTATCGATTAAATTAATCATGAACTTCTTGTGGTAAATTTAATTGAGTATTTTGGATTCAAATTGATACTTGTATGTGATTTGTTATGTCCGAACAAATCCTTCTTTTCTTTCGAAATTAAGGTCGTTTTTGTTGTTCTTTCGGGAATGACATATTATGGGGGAGAGTTCTTTTTGAACTTGTGCTTAGTTGCCAAATATTTGTGGGGAGTGCGGATGTGGAATATTATAGGGGTTGTCTTGTATCTTTAAACTCCTTGATGAATGCATTTAGCTTCGGCTTTATGATTGCATCTAAATAAGATGATATGTGTTTCTTTATTTTGGTCATGAAATATCTCTTTCAGAAATTTTATTAGGATCCCGTTCTTGTACCTTTGCCAATTTTATTGACAAAAAGGGGGAGAATTAATATGTAGTTCACACTACAAATACATATGGTTTTCGGATCATTATGTAAGGGGGAGTGGTTTCCATGTGAGATGGAGTATTGACAAAGGGGGAGTGATACATATCACCATAGTATTGTTGTTGAAGTTGTGATACAATTGGACTTTGATGCTGTGTAATGATACTATGACACTGTATAACAATGATTGAGAACTCTTGTTTTCTTGTTGTTATAGCTACGGATTTTCAACAACGATGATGCTAAACTTACAACCTTTGGGATCATTGGAGTACTTGGAAGTGACGAAGATTTTGAGTAATGTTTAAGATTAGGCATGTGGAATAGGAGCTACAAAAGTTAATTTATTTATTTTTTGTATTCCATATGTATTAATAGTTTTGTCACTAAAATTGACAAAGGGGGAGATTGTTAGAGCATTGCTCGGTCGAACTCGCATGCGTTGCTATCTCAAGCATGTTTGTCAATGTTAGTGATCAAAACTATAAGTCTTGATTTCTAGCCTATTTTTAAAGAAAGTGTACTTGAGCTCAAGACTCCATGGCAATCATCATACAAGATGAAGGACTACTCAAGGAACTGGTGGAACTTCATCGACTAAAAGGTATGTGGAGACTTGAACTTATCTGTCACTCAAAATTCTATTTACTCTATCTCCTATTCTTGAGACAAAAGTCGTTTTGATATATAGACTTTCATTATACACATTTGCTATTTCGAGCCGAGTTTAACTCGCCTATCTATTTCTCGAAATATGTGTTGGTAAGCTTTTGCTTTAGCCAAATTCATCTTTACCTAGTGACAAATGTCATGTTATGTTTCAATCACTTTGAAAATTGCTCTGACGAAAAATGATCTGTGAATAACGGCTATATAACGTCCTCTGAGAATGTTTCAATGATTGAAATGAGAGTTTAGATTACATAACCTTTGGTAGGATATAAGCATTGTTGTGGAAACACATATATGTATAAGTCCTTATTCCTTGAACCAAAGTTTGCGAACTTTGTTGATCAAGAGAAACGGAATGTGGCGTGAGCCAAGTTCGCGAACTGGCGGAAGTTCTCGACCCGAGAATTTCTGCTAGAGTTTGTGAACTCCTTCCGTGAGCTTAAGTACACGAACCCAGTCTGCGAACTTGAGTAGGTTATATCTAAAATCGGTTGTTCTTGAAGTCATGTTTATATAAACTAAGGAATGCTTTTGCAAACCGTGGCTATAAAGTTCATGAACCGATTCGAGGAATCAAACCGTTTTTGCTTCGATTGTGTCTTGTGTAGTTACATAAGATCTAAGCAATTGAACAACTCTCTAACTAGTTCATTTGAGTCATTTGAACTAGTTATGGTGAAGAAGAATATGATTGATATGAAAGTGATCATATGGCTAACCATTTGGTTAACTATTGTTGAACCAACAAATGTTAATGTTTGGGAACGGTTACATAAACCCAAAATTGGACATTTCATTTGTGTGTAACAAGCTAAGGTTTCGATCCAACGGTTGAGAAATATTAGCTTGAATCTAATCAAGTTTTCATCTAACGGTGAATATTGAATGCTTTTTTACCAAGTTAACATTGATTGCAAACCCTGATTTGAAAGACTATATAAGGGAGAACTCTAGAAACTGGGAAACCTAATCCCCACACCTTACGTGTGATACTAGTTGCATAAGCTAGAGTCGATTCTCCTTTAACCTTGGGTTTTCTTCTCTAAACCAGAGTTAACGACTTAAAGACTTCATTAGGATTGTGAAGCCATACCGATACTACTTTTCTTGTAGTTGAGTGATCTGATCTTGATGTTTCTATCGTACGAGTACAATTGGAATAATTGGCTTGAGATTTATATCTCCGATAGGCAAGATAGAAAAGAAATCACAAACAGTTCGTCTCATCGTTTGTGATTCCTCAATACCTTTTTCGCTGCGTCGATTAAGATTATTGTGAGGTGATTGATAATACTAGGCTGTTCTTCGGGAATATAAGTCCGGGTTATCAATTGGTTCCTGTTCACCTTGATTTATCAAAAGACGGACCAAAAACTCGTAGGTATATTCGTGGGAGACGGATTTATTTATTACCGTAAACTTTTCTGTGTGATACAGATTTGTTTATTAAAGTCTTCGACTTTGGGTCGTAGCAACTCTTAGTTGTGGGTGAGATCAGCTAAGGGAATCAAGTACGTAGCATCCTGCTGGGATCAAAGAAGTAGGAGCATAACTGTACCTTAGATCAGTGTGAGATTGATTGGAGTTCAACTACAGTCCAGACCGAAGTTAATTTGGAGTAGGCTAGTGTCTGTAGCGGCTTAATACAGTGTGTGTTCAATCTGGACTAGGTCCCGGGGTTTTTCTGCATTTGCGGTTTCCTCGTTAACAAAATTCTGGTGTCTGTGTTATTTCTATTCCGCATTATATTTGTTTATATAATTGAAATATCACAGGTTGTGCGTTGTTCAATCAATTAGAATATCCAACCTTTTGGTTGTTGATTTAAATTGATTGACACTTGGATATTGGTCTTTGGTACCATCCAAGTTATCTCTCTTTGATAAAGACTCGCAGATTTCTAATTGCTTGAGTAAAGATCAAATCGAGAGATTGAGATATAAACTCTTTGATATACTTTTCTCTAGATTGAGTCTGACTGTCTAGTTGATTCTCTAGAAAGTATATTGAAGTTTGTCCATACAGATTTCTAAGCGAAATATTGGGTGTGGTTATTATACCCCCGCTTTTTCAGAGTGTTTCTTAATCAATCGCATAGTTCTTGAAAGTCAGATGAACCAATTCTAAACTTGTTTGGAAGTGTGGCAAATCGGTTTCAAGGGTGTAAGTATGAAAGAGGACTTACAAAGTAAGGATGTCGGCATACTTTGAACACGTGCAGTAATGTTTATATTTTATTGTTCAAAGTTATTCCTTAATAGGTACAGGAAGAAAATCCCAGGATCGAAATAAATAAGTTAAGAATATTTTATTTAAGGTTGCTAATTTTATTTTAGGAAAATGAGATTTTCCAGAGAGATTTTCGATCATTATTTTGGACAGAGCATTTCCAGGAATTATGGAAACCGAATTTGGAATGTATTGAATATCTTTGAGAATATTTTCGGTTTTGGAAAGTCTCTGGTGTCCAAACTTCCTTGTCTATAAATACTTGAAGTTTGCATTTCTAGCAAACTAATCCTTCGTGACAGCAAATTTCCTCGGTTGTGTTGTTACTGGTGTAGCCGCCTATTCGGAGAGAAGAGTAACCTAATTAGGCGAAATCTCTTACGGCCGCTCAGTTTAAAATCTCCTTTGGGATTGAGAATCTCTACGAGTACCGTTGGTGGGAAACTAGATAATTGCGGTTTATCTTTTGTTTTTGATTGATTTGATTGACTAACGGTGGTTGAACTTTGATTGCACCTAGTTTGTTTATGCTTGAGAATCTTCTCTTCTGATATAAGATTCACTCAAACTAGATCGAAGTTTCGACATGGATCTTTAGACCGTTGTTAGTGCTAAAGAATATCTTGTGATAATCCATTATTAACAGACTTTGTTCTGTGCGTGATTGATCACAAGAGATTCAAGTTGTTGTGTGCAGGTGATAAGCACATTAGTGCTACATTTTATACCCATATTTGTATTAGCTATGACTCAATATTTTTACTAATAACACCATTTTAGTGCTTTTGTAGAAAGTACTGGAAAATCTGATCACTGTTACAATTTATGGCTGAATAGAAGCAAAATGGTGTTTGCGACAAAAATGATCAATATCACTCAATAGGAGAGCCTCAAATGTGGTGGCATGGTATGTTTATATATCAGCACCACTCAAGCCCGGACCACAAGTGGTATTGTTATTTATCTTGGTTGATGGGTTTGAATCTTTTTTCCTAACACCAGCAACATCAACGGAGTCTGTATGGTTCTCAATATAGCAGATCCGGGTAAAGTTTCAAGCTGTTGCAGCCGGTGGTTGGCAAGTCAAGCAATGGAGAGTTGGACTTTGGTGATGAATAGATGGTTGCAGTTGATAGTAGTTGACTGAGAAGGTGGCAGTAGCGAGAATGGAGATGGCATCGAATTCCCGATACTCGAATGGAGATGGCAGCAAAAGCTTGAATCTGTTGGTGATGGTTAACGATATCAATGGGAACTCGGAGATGGACTGTTTGTTGGCTGATAATAATTCGAAATGGAGATGCATGTTAGCTGGCATGGCAGCTTGACAAGGATCTGGTTACAGTCGGCGAAAACTGGTGGTGTTGTGCTTTACCTGCAAGTCGAGAAATTAGTATGGAGTCTTGTCATTCTCGTGATGGTTCACGGCAACAAAGCAAGGCAGCAATGTTCAATTCAAGCTGCTATTGTTCACCTGAGATGTAAACCAAGGCATCGATGGCGTAGTGATGTTAATGAATGAGCTGAGAACTGATGTAACTGCTGCAATGGTTCCTGCTATTGAGGTTGGCATCTGCTGGGTAGGATGGATGAAGTGTTGTAGACAGTGGAAGGAGGTGATGGTTGCAGCAGGCAGTCGAAGAAGCAGTGCAGGCAGTGGTGGTCTCCGTAGTGTCTAATGACAACAACTGTTACTACCATTTTTCTAGTAGCAACAACCAAATGAACAAGATCATTGGATCTTGATTTAAACCATAAAACAATAAGTAAAATATGACATATAAACAAGTAAATAAGAGACTCACACAAAGATAATTAACGTGGTTCGACAACGGAGTGTCTACATCCATGGGAAGGTAAAAGAAAGATTTATTATGGTTTTGATCTGTTACAAGGTTGATGAACTCCATTAATGATAATGAAGTCCAGTGAAAATCTTCAGTAATATAACACTGGTTACGAAGATAACGAAGGTATTCAAAGATAAAACGAAGATAGTAATACTACCCAGCTATTATTCCTCTCTTTAGAGATAGTGGGTTTCTTACTCTCCCCCCTTTTTCTCTCTCCCAAAAATCTGTCCCCTTCTCTCCACCTTATCCCCCTCTTTATAGGAAAAAGGGATGCTCATTTATTTACCAAAATGATATCTGCTTAGATTCTAAGCTAACTTGAAACTGATTCGGTGTATGCTGTTGTATCCTTATATCCAGCTGCAACTTCTAATCACCCTCCATGTGTCAATATATTTTATGGTGTATACAATTTTCCCCTTTTCTTAAGGGTTGTTGATGAACGATCCTTAAGAAAAAATCACTTCCACCTGGTTTGTCATTGCATTGGTTGTTGTTTCCTCCATCTGTTCATCTTGTTTGAGTCGGAGATATACCACCATCGTCACCGGTCTTGTGCTTTGCCCCATCATCGTCCTTGGGTCGGAGATATATTGGGGGAATTGGTACTAGCATCGTGGTGGAGCTTTCCTTTGGTGGTTGTTGAATGTACTCCATAATTAGGCTGAACGAAGGCTGAACGAAGGATGGACGAAGGCTGAGCGAAGGCTCTTCAACCTTCGGTATTGAGTGAGGGAAGATAGAGAATGAAGGATCCTTTTTTATCAGCAACCTTGAGCTAGGATATGGGGCTTTGCAGCTACATTGGGCTGGAGCTATCATCGGAACGGCGCATCGTCTATCTTCGAATTTGCTTGCACCATCGGGTGGCCTTTGGCTGGCAACTAATCCCCCTTGTGTCGTGACCCTGCACTTGGATCGCCAGCGGCAGGTTGGTTGATGTTAGCATCTTGTATGTCAGGTGACTTGTACGTCTTCATTGAACTACCTTTTGGATGTAATGAGACTCCTTCTCAAAGATTATGTACCTACACAAAATAAAAATTAAAACAAAGGGTCCTTATGTGCAATGGAAGTTGAGCTCGCCTTTGGAGTAGTTGGTGCGCTTCATTGGTTATCATCTTTGCAGGGTTTGGTATGATCGTCCCGGGACTTTGCTTCATCGGCAGCAGACCTTGCATCTTCATCTTTGGTCTTTGCATCATTGTGATCAGCATTGTCGGTTGTCATGAGTGACGTCATCCAGCTTTGGTCCATCATCTTCGTACTTTGGCTCTTCTTTTCGGCCTTGGGTCATCGTAGCAAGGCTTTGTCTCTTCGTCATGGGAATTGGGACATGGCTGCAAGAGTTGCATCTTCGGCGTCAGTCTCTGTTTCATCGTTATATTTTGCACCACCGTCGTCGTCGGACTTGAGCTGTGCTATGCTTCGGTTACATAGAGGGACCTATACGTGCACGGACCAAGCTTTGAGTATCTTCGTCATCGACAACGGCCTTTGGACCATCGTTTTGTATTGTCGGCGTCGATCCTTGCACCATGGTCAGGCTTTGGATCTTTGTTGATGTAGGTGTGAATAATCCACAGGGACAGGTGGAGCCATCCCAGTCGAGGGCGCACCAAAGAAAGCGAAGTAGTGAAAGCACTGAATCACCCCACCGGATCTGGGCACGAGAAAAGAGGAATGAAGATAAGTCGAGAGATCGAGGCAAAAGGGGAGGAAAAGTTCTGATGTGATGATCCTCGGGTTCGAGGACATTTAATGCTCTGACAAAGTAGGTAAAGAGATAAGGAAGACTCGGTCAAACTCGGCCAAGAACCTAGAAGGCGACATCGATCAACATCACCTAACAAGCAACATCGGATACGGCCACCACTCGGCCAGATGCTTCAACTCGGGCAGAAGGGAAGATCGGGTGAAGCATCGGGTAGACACCCGAAGAGAGCATCAAGGAAGATGTATTAGGCCCAACACTGTAATATCGTTGTATCACCATTTTATGGCTATAAATAGGAATCATGTATAGGGCTAGAGAGGTAAGCAAGAAGTGAGGGAAGAGAGTACACCAAGAGCATAGAGAGAAAGCATACAATTTGTAATCGGAAAAATAGTAATAAGACCATCCTTTCACCCCGTGGACGTAGGTAATCATGCCGAACCACGTATCTCTTGTGTTCTCCTACATCTCTTCTTTGTTTGACTTCTTTATGCATGTATGAGATCCTTTGGATGTAGTGGTAGGATTTTCTACATCTACATTCTGGCGCCGACTAAGGGGAGCGTATAACATCTTCTGATACCTTGAGATCGTTACCAAAAGAGGAAAATCCGAGCTCCTAAGCCACTTTGTGTGCTAGTTGACGCTAAGGGAGAAACTCTTTTGGTTCTTTACCTTTGTTTTCCTAACGAAACCTTGCGGAGTTTGATTCTTGCTCTTTATCTTTGTTTTCCTAACAAAACCTTGCGGAGTTTGATTCTCGCTCTTTATCTTTGTTTTCCTAACAAAACCTTGCGAAGTTTGATTCTTGCTCTTTATCTTTCCTTTCATAGCAAAACCTTATCGAGTTTGCTGTGAGTCCGCTTTGTGTCCATGTTTATTGTCTTTACGTCCCCTGTAAGACATGTCTTTCGTTCAGACAAAGTCGTCAAGACTGTTTCAATGAAATAAGCTGCTTGCTTAAGACACCCCAGCGAGTTGTTGGAAGATCCGCGAGCTCCCAAAATAACATCTTTCGATGTTGGTAGAAGCTAGAAGGAAACCTTATCTCGCCGGGATTTATCGTTTGAGACCTCGATAAAAGAGAGATTCAACAGCTCCTATCAACATCCGTTGAAAATAGTTGACGCTTAATGAAAAACTCTAACGATCGAGACGCCTAAGCTGCTAGATTTACCACCTTCAGAATTTAAGGATAGACATCGTTACATTTGCCTTCATTTACTCGCTTCGCCGTTTAAACCCTTCCTTTTAACAAGTTAAGCAAAGTACAACAATGGTAGAAGCAAGACTAGCGGGAATCGTTGAGTCCGGTCTTCGGAAACCATGGCTGGAAGGATTATAGTGAGCGGCACGTTAGCCGAATCTCATTTTGATCCTACACTGGAAGCCCTACAGCATCAGCAGAAAACTGTAAATATCCCATGATTCACTTCTGTGGGAAGACCATCAGCACGGCGGTTGTTGAGGGTCGTCGTTACTATCCATCGCCGCCAAGAAAGAGACCTTCCGATTTAATGTACGGGTGGTCAATGACTCCTGGCGCAGGGAATGTTAGGACAAATAATGATTAATGCATAGGGAAAGTACCGAAAGCGATGTGTCGGGACAACTTTTTGAAAATTGTCTTTTAGGGCCAGAATAACTTGACTGCTGAGACCAACACGCTAGCGTAAACGGAAGTGTATTATAAAAAACTTGTCCCACCTAACGCTGCTGAACTGCTGTACTTCATCCTTAACCTTTTCGAAAGCAGTTCGAAGTAAGTGTTGTGTCCTTTGCTGACGTAGGTACGAACGGGTAGGCGAGCCGAGGAACGAGGACGACAACAGAGGTAATGGCAAGTACCTCCAGGACGAGCAGGATCCTGAGGAACCGGGTCACGGAGGGATCTAGCGGGCAAGAAGGACTCACGGATTCTCGGCACGAAGATCGTCGACCGAACAACCAGGGCGAGACTCAGGCGTTGATCAAAGGCATGACTACGGTCGACGAGGAGGTCGATTTGGGCCGAGACGACGATTTCCCACCCGGGATGTTGAGGATCAACCCGAGCCAGATGGGGCCGAGGAATGAGGGCAGCATGGAGGACGGAAGAACATCATCGGATACCGAGGAGGAGGAGGAAGTTCAGACAGTACGCGGGGAACGAAGGAGAGAAAGACAACCGACAGAGTACCAGCGAGACCTAGAACGAGAAGCTGAGAGGCTTAGGCGAGTACACTTGGCAAGGGGGGACCATAATCTGGACATCCCCCCGGTAGCGGTCGACCACCCCGCAGCTCCGATTGTTCCCCCAGTGGCGGTCGATCACCCAGCAGTTCCGATCGTCTCCCCTGTCGTTCTCGCCGCGAGACCCCCAACTGCACCCCCTAACACAACAGGAAACCAAGTGAATGGCCACTCTAGTCACGAGAGCACCGACCCGATGTTACTTGCTATACTGGCAAGCCAAAGAAGACAAGAAGACCTAATGAGAGAACTGCAAAGGAGAAACCTAGCGTTAGAATACGAAAATTACCAGCTCCGCAACAGGAGAGCGGGGTCGAGAGGATCATCGAGCCGAGGCGCCTCTAGCAACCACACTCCACCGAGGGACGCCCCACCCCACTCACCAAGCCGAGAACGCATGCCCGACCCTAATCGGCCAAGAGAAGGGTATGGGCCAGCCGAGGATTCTTCGGCCGATGAGGAAGCGACCAATGAAAACACGGACGCGTCCACCAAGCAAAAAATCGAGCGGCTCTAGCGGATGGTTAAAAAACTGACCGGAGATAACGAGGACGATAAGTTAGCAGAAGTAATCAATGAAGCCCAGAAGACGCCGTTTACTAGGGAATTGGACCGGACTCCGTTTCCACCAAAATGTACGCTGCCGATCTTCCCATCTAGGTTCGATGGCACAGGCGACGCAGGAGAGCACATCAAAATGTACGGCACGTCCTTGCTACAGTGGAAGAATCACGATGTGGTTATGTGCAAATTCTTCCCGGCCAGTTTGGAGGGAGAGGCAAAGAGTTGGTTCTACACCCTGCCCGATAAATCCGTTGGGAGCTATGCAGTTTTGGTGGAAACCTTTCTCGAGACCTACATGCATAACAGTATAGCTCGGCCCAGAGTCGACAAGTTGTTCACCCTGGCACGAAGACTCAGGGAGCCGTTGCGCTCTTTAACGGACAGATGGAGGAAGTTATGTACGGATATAGGGAAAGCACCGGTCGACCAACAGATATTCGGCTTCGAGAACTCGCTAAGAAAGTCGGATCCCATCTGGGTGGAAATGTACACGGAGAAGCCTAAGACACTAAGAGAGATCCGGAAGATGCAAGAGCACTATATCGCCTTAGAGGAGATTCAGGAAGGAGCGCAAGATAGGGGGTACAAGAGGCAAGCACTGCAGAAGAGGCCGCCCCGCGAGAAGCCACGAAACGATCCGAAAAAAGGCCCGGTGCCCAGCACCAGGGTGAGAACAAAAGAGTTTGGGTCGAGAAAGGAAAGAATCCTCGCCACGAGCCAAGATCTTATACTCCGCTAAATGCGCCATTGGAAGAAGTGTTCAAGGAAGTTGAAACACTAGTGAAAAATGCAAAAAAAAAGTCTGCCAGAAATGCACTTATAATCGATAAAAACGACTGCTTTCGGGAGCCCTAGAATCGTAGTCTTATTTCCCAAAACGACTGCGCCTGGGAGCATTAGAATTGATTAGATTACGACTACTTTCGATAGTCCAACAAGTATAACTGATGGACCCAGTCCTTTTTTGGGATCATATTTCATAAAAAAAATGAAATTAATTCAGCTGAATCCAAAACTGACTCAGCCGAATCTTGAACTAGAATCAAATATAATATAAGCGAACCAGAAATTAGATTCAATTTACATTCAAATACAACATGAATTCTTAAGTTGAAAAAGTTCCCCATTCAATTAAAATTTCAATCCATCGCATGTACAAAAAAGTTTCCAATTCAATTAAAATTTCAATCCATTGCATGTACAACACACTCATCATAGATGATTTCAGTTGACACATGGGTTCAAAATCACCAAAAAATTGTAAACAAAAACTGAATTAACATCAGTATAAGTCATTCATTTTCTTAATGATAAGTGCAAACCAACAAAATGATAAACTATCTGATGATGAACGAAACTGCACAAATCAGAATCACATGCCTGCAGCAACGATAAGATTGGGCATTAGTTTCCAAACTAATTTTCAACATGATAAGAATGGACAATTCAAAGATGAAACTAATTTCAACATGATAAGAATGGAAAATTCAAATATGGTATAGAAAACAATGTGCAATTCATTCGCCACACATTACTTGCACCATACAAGTGTGGTATACAAAACAATACCTGCTTATGATGCAATAAGCTCATAAATAAAGGAAGCAAGCAAGTGAACAAACCTGGTGTAACAATTTATCTTATAATTCCACAAGAACATACAAGGGAAGCAAGCAAGTGAACAGATCTGGTGTAACAATTTAGCTTGAAGATCAGCAGCAAGATCAGCAGCAAGATCCTTATGTGGATTGTGTAAGACTAATACAAGAGATGCTAGATTATCTAAGAGAGTATTCTGAACAACCTAATTCATTCTGTGGTTTCAACTAGAAGTGTGTACAAGTCAAACATCCACTAACCATTAAATCATTCTGCATTTTCAACTAACCGAAGATCCTTATGTGGAGAAATTAGAAGTGTGGGTTCTTTAAAACAAACATAAGAAAATAAATGGAACCAATGTATACCTTGTCACCCATGAACTTAGGCAAACATCTTGGGTTAATTACTACGCACGGATCATATAAGTATAAATTTTGACAGCCTATGGTTGTAAATGTAAATCAATAATACATTGGAAGATAATTGGGCATGTGAGATTGAAATACCTAATCCCTTTCATCATCAGAATAACACCAGAGTTAGTGTGCATTCTATAGAACAAGAAATATTTTGAAGGCGCATAAAAAGGGAGATAGGTATGCGACACTCTATTATAGAAGTATAAACACTAATATCTAGAATGCATACTTGTTATCTGCGCTCCCACCAGTTTTAACATCAACATGTTGACCTACCACCAATTAAGTATTAAACTTTAGCTAATGCAAGTGGAGAAAAAGCTGAGCACAATGGTAAAACTAAAGAAGTGAACTTCATACTTAGCCACAAAATTATCAAATGAGCAACATAGAGCGGTGAATTGCATGAACTTGATATCCCCTGCATCGAAGAATATTTTTTCAATGAAATTACAGTCAATATTCGTTTTTTTGTGGCAAAGGAATAAATCTGGTAATATATTGCGAAGTTTAATAGTATACATACTTGAAACTAGAGCCACCTACATCTCTCCGAACAGAAGAACTGGCTGTAGTTCTCCATGTAGTGCTCTTTCAACTAGGAAAAGCACCCCGGAACAGCACAAAAGGTGGGTAGAATGTATCATGTGGTTGTTGGTTCTTGTACAATCAGCATACGGGTAGTGGTCCATCGATGAACTTGTCAAAATTTGAGCATCTACCTTTGCAACTATGTGTTATATCTTCCTGACATTAGTGAATGGTGGATAAGTCAAACCTTTATCAAAGTTCTTTTGGCTAACCTTACCTGCCCAACTAAAGCTTCCGCTGTCAAACAATAAACGACCACCAAATATGTAAGGAACGGGTCATCTGGAATGTGCATACTAAATGACTTTCAAATTGTGAACATATATGGAGTTTTTGTTTGTATTCTTACATGCGGCTAGAAGCATCATCATGCACATGAATTGCACTAGACATTACCAAACCAAAACCAAGCCCGGGGAAAATGTAAGCATTATTTTCCCGAATTAAAACAAAGAAGAAAGTCAGGCATGTGTGGCACTGCGAGTGGCTGTAAAACTAAAATCTGTCGGATGGATAACAAGGCTAAATATAATTCCAACCTTCCCATGCACAAAAACTATTCCATCGTATTCCACTGGATCAAATGGTCTTCCACTAGCAAAAATAACACGCCCCGGAGAACAAAAGGAAGACGGTTTTGGTTGCAAAAAATTTAATTTGCACAAGATTTTAATTGATTAAATGGGTTCAGTATTTGTTTACCTCTGACCAAGGGTAAGCTTGTTCAGCTGTACATTCAGTTTGTGACATCGGGTTGGATAGATCCAGAATTATAGGTTTCTGTATCAATTGCAATTGGCATCAAATTTTCATTTTTCTCAATTACGAAATATGGGGAGAGCGAGTAAGAGTGAGAGAGATACCTCGTCAAAGGAAGCCATAGCCGGAACTACCTCTTTGTAAATCTTTGTCCTACTCAAGAAGACCCAATCAATACCGTTGGTTTGATGGTCTATAAAAGTGAGAATGCACAAAAAAGTGAGAAATTCTTTGTGATTTGAAACAATAACAATTGAGTGAGTGAGCTAAGAGATCTGCATCTTCTTAGGGAAAACCATCAGAAAGAGCTTCCGAAAGCGAAGAAGGAAGGTTTGTGCCTATCATGTGGAGGACTCATCTTTATAAACGACACTTCTAGACTACTCATCTTTATATCTGCAAATATAGCAAAGAATATTTTCAGTGAAATAAAAACGGCACAACCTACTAGCGTAGTTTTAACTTCTCACAGTACACAAATACATGAAGACAGTAAATATGTTACAGTAATCAACACAAAGTAGTAAAATTTTTAAATATATTAGATTTCGTATTTTAACCAATCTTAAGAGAACCACTAAACAAACATCCAATCAATTGATCAAACAAACAGTCTATCAAAAATTAAAACACAACAAAATATACTCAATAAACAAGCTTCACTGGGTATAAATATAGGGCCAATATGGGCTAGCATTCTTCTCATTTTTGAATAAGAAATGGTCATACATACAGATACATATTCTCCAAAGTTGATCATCATCTATTCTTCAGTTATAATTAACCTCATAATCACAGTTGGATCTAACCAATAAATCCAGAATTCTTAATAGAACAAGCATCAATCCATCCATATTTCTTCATATGTTTTAAACATGTTTAACTCATGATCTACAACACAACACAACCCAACATTAGAAGGAAAAAAAAAAAAAAACAAGGAAATCAATAAAAAGAAAGCATTTAGATATAATCTTTGTCACATAAAACATGCTATTTCACCCAAAATCCTACCATACCCATTCAAATAAAATTCATGACTGAAAAGGAGACGGAAAATTCATAACTGGATGACAATTAAAATCAATCAAAAAAACCCAGATGCACATTTCTAAACCCTAACAGAAACCCTAATTGGAAAATTGAAATCATATGAATTAATCATCTATGTATACCTTTAATCACCATCCCTTCCACTAATATCAACATCACCACCCGACCCATTGAAGATAAATTGTTCACAACAGAACCAAGTAAAATTAAAATTGAAGATATTAGATGGTTGTGACAATCATAAACCAAGTAATATGAGAAAATGGAAAAATAAATTAGGGTTTCGTTTATCATTCACCTCCGAAGAAGAAGACGACTTCGAATAGATCTGTGAGGAGAATAAATTGATTTGGTTTACAGGGTTTTAGTAGATGCAAGGGTTTATCTTTGATGTTCTTTGATCACGGATAGAGAATCAAATTCTTTCTTTGATGGTTTCAGTAGAGGGTTTGTAGATTTTTTTTTAGTTCATGAGAAGATTTGAAAGTAAATGAGGAGCGAGAGAATGGGTGAGAAGATAATGGTACTCGATAGAAAACAAGGCATGGGTTAAAGTTGCCTCGATATATGTTTCACAGGAAAATCTGACTCCCGCAGTCCTAATATAAAATGACTATCTTTGATAGCCCGTTATATTAGGAAGCCCATCGGAAGACGTTTTCCCTAGGCCCAAACAGACTTAAAAATCTTGTTTTCCACTAGTGAAAAGAGGAATGACATCCGTTATCCCAAGACTCGGGGAATTCAGTTCGACGGGACAAGGAACCACCCAGAATTCTGCCACTATCATCAGTTCCGCGGCCATTCAACCAATGATTGTAGAGAAGTGAAAGACATCGTCCAGCACCTGATCCGTGATGGGTACTTACGGCATTTCGTCAAGACATCGCCGACACCTGCCGAGCCAGATGTCCCAGTGCACCAGATAAGGATTAACCGCGACATCCAGTTCTCCTGTAACACCATATCACACTCGGAAACTTAGGGGTACGACTTGGGAACATGTATCACCTCGAGAATCCATAAGAGGGACCGATCAGGCAAAGAAATCCTTAGTATGGCCAAGACCCTACCCATGGAACCATGGATGATGCAGCCAATCACCTTCTCGGCAAAAGACGTCCCATTGAACGGCCAAGCACATGGGGATCCCTTAGTAATAACCCTATTGATCGAGGAATGGGGCGTCCGCAGGATATTAATGGACAACGGCAGCTCAGTCGAAGTACTGTTCTACGACACTTTCAAGAGGATGGAGTTGTCCGATGATATCCTGGTTCCGTCAACCTATCGAATTTACGGCTTCAACGGAACAGTAACAGTACCAAAGGGAGAAGTCACCCTCCGAGTCTCGGACGGGGAGGGATTCCTTGACACGCTCACCACCTTTTGCGTGGTCGATGTCGTGTCACCATACGAAGCAATTCTGGGTCGGCCCTGGCTCGCGGGAATTAAAGGGGTCGCCTCGGCTTATCATCAGAGATTGCGGTTCCCATCTTACCGAGGAGTGGTAGAGGTACTAGGCGATCCCCAGGCGGCAAGGCAGTGCGTGCAAATAGACGTCCAGCAGAATGAGGAAAGGCGGTCAAGGAAACGACAAGAAAAGAACAAGTCCAAGGAAATGAAGGCCGGAGAGGAGCTAGAAAGGGTAATGTCGCAAGCCGTTTCTGCCTATGAAGCCGGCGAAAAGGAGACCTTATAGCAATCACAGGAGCCGACTACAGCCGGCGAACCAAAGCAAAATTTCTCGGCCCTAGAACCTACCCGACAAGTCAATCTGGGCACCGAGGAGGAGCCGAGATTAGTGAGGATAGGGTCCCTCTTGACAAGCGAACAATCCCAGCAGTTGATAACCCTTCTGAAGGAGCACATGGACATATTCGCTTGGCAAATGCACGATATGGAAGGAATTGACCCGGGTGTCTGCTTGCACCACTTGTGGATAGACCCCAAGTTCAAACCAATCAGGCAAAAGATGAGAAGAATCGCACCCGAACTACAACCAGCGGTGGAGGCCGAATTGAAGAAGTTGTATGCAGCGGGGATCATTCGAAAGGCCCAATACCCACAATGGATATCTAATATGGTGATAGTCCCTAAAAGAAACGGGGGCGTACGAATCTGCATAGACTATAGTGACTTGAACAAGGCGTGCCCAAAGGACAGCTTCCCTCTCCCCAGCATCGATCAGCTAGTGGAATCCATCGTCGGGTATAAGGCTATAACTCTCATGGACGGATACTCAGGGTACAATCAAATACCCATGGCCCCCGAAGATCAAGAACATACGTCCTTCTTCACACCAAGAGGGCTGTGCTGCTACACCAAAATGCCATTTGGATTAAGAAATGCCGGCGCCACCTATCAGAGGCTGGTGGAAGACATGTTCGAAGATAAAATACACGACACCATTGAGGTGTATGTGGACGATATGTTGGTCAAAAGCAAGGTGGCCAACAAGCACATCGGCGACCTTCGAGGCATATTCCAAACCATGAGAAGATACAAGATGAGGGTCAATCCGGCCAAGTGCACCTTTTGGGTCACCTCGAGCAAGTTCTTAGGATACATAATCACCGACAAAGGGATTGAGGCCGACCCGGATAAGGTCAGGGCCGTGGTGGAAATGCCGTCGCCTGTAACGGTAAAAGATGTGCAACGATTGAATGGGAATTTGGTGGCCTTGGGGCGATTCATTTCGCGGTCGTCCGACAAGTGCAAGGATTTCTTCGGGACGCTACGAAAGGGAGAAAAGTTTAAATGGACCGAGGAATGCGAAGAAGCGTTTCAAAAAATCAAGCAACATCTCGCGAGTCTGCAGGTGTTGCAAAGACCCGAGCCAGAGGACATACTAACGCTATACCTTGGGGCAACTAGTCACGCCATTAGCGCCGTCCTAGTCAAGAACGCCGGGGGGGAAGAAAAGCCGGTGTATTTCATAAGCAAGACCATGATCCCGGCCGAGAGGAACTACACCAGGATCGAGCAACTGATATTAGCACTAGTGTTCGCAACGCAGAAGCTTCGGACATACTTTCAAACCCACAAAATAAGGGTGCTTACAAAGTCCCCCATAGAGTCAGTACTCGACAGCGCAGCTAGGTCGGGGCGGATCTCCAAGTGGAGTGCGCAAATAAAGCAGTTCGACATCGTTTACGAGATGAGAACGGCGGTAAAAGCACAGGCAGTGGCCGATATCCTGGCATATTTCCCCCTCAGCGACGAAGACGAAGTAGAAGACATACCTGGAATGGAGGAAGACAGAGAAGACCCGTCCGACCTGCTCGAGTCATGCAGCCCGACACGGTGGGAGGTTTTCGTGGATGGGTCATCTAATAAAGATGGGTCGGGCTTGGGATTGGTCTTCACGACGCCAAAGGGGAAAAAGATGGTCCACTAATTTAGGCTCGAGTTTAAGGCAACTAACAATGTCACAGAATACGAGGCAGTAGTACATGCCCTGCGCTTAATAGTGGAGATGGGAATCCAGGAGGTACGGCTTACGAGCGACTCCCAACTGGTGGTCCGGCAAATCAATGGGCAGTACGCCATACATGACCCTCAACTACAGAAATACTGGGAGCTCGTCCAATTCTACATCAGCCAGATACCGAGCATCAAGTTTCGACATATCTGTAGGAAGGACAATCGCCACTCGGACGCCCTAGCATATATTGCTTCCATGTTGACAGACTCCAGCATTGAAGGTATCAGAATCATGAGGGTCCTAATTCCTTCAGTACCCGAGATCGCGGATATCGGCGCACAAGTCGCGGCGACCACTACCGACCAATATCGGGCCGATGATTGGAGGAAGTCGATCCATGAATACCTCGAAACAGGAAGGTTGCCCAAGGGGAGACCTGAGATCAACAAGATCAAGAGTAAAGCCGCTGCGTACGAACTTCGAGATGGCGCCCTATACAGAAAGTCATATCTAGGGCCATTGCTAAAGTGCCTGAGTAAGGAGGAGGGGCAGATGATCCTCAACGAATTGCACTATGGGGCTGCGGGAAACCACAGCTCGGGTCGCAGCCTAGCGGCACGAGCTAAAACCATGGGATACTTCTGGCCATACATGAATGAGGACGCGAAGCATATGGCCATCGTTTGCGACGAATGCCAAAAATTTGGGAAGAAGATACATGCGCCGGCCGTAACATTAAACTCTGTCATCAGTCCCTGGCCCTTCGCTAAATGGGGAATCGACATCGTGGGACCATTACACGTCGGATCAGGACAAAGGAAGTACTTAATTGTAGCCACCGACTATTTCACCAAGTGGGTTGAGGCCGCTCCTCTGAAACACATACGGGATAAAGATGTTTTTCGATTCATCTGGGAACACATCATATGCCGCTTTGGGGTTCCGGCAGCAATCGTCTCTGATAACGGGAAACAATTACAAGGCAAAAACATCGACCTGCTATTCAACACTTACAACATCCGAAAGAGCAAGTCCACGCCCCTATACCCCCAAAGCAATGGACAGGCCGAGATCACAAACAAGACTATCGCCGATAACATGAAGAAGAAACTTGACAGGGAATATGGGGAATGGTGTGAAGAACTCTACAACGTCTTGTGGGCATATAGGACAACCCGCAGGGAGGCAACTGGATTGTCACCTTTCATGTTAACATACGGGACCGAAGCCATCCTGCCCACAGAGGCGATGATACCCACCACAAGGACCGAAGCATGGAGGCGAAACATCTCGGCAGATCTTATCTTGGCTAAACTCGACGATCTAGAAGAAACAAGAGAGATGGCCCTGTGATAGGGTGTAGAATACATCCTATTTACTATCTATTGTTTATGCTTTCTTTGCTATTCTTCTTGTAAATTATGTATTTTACGCTTGTTTTGAGTTTTGTAGCTACTTTGGAGTCGCACGGAGGAAAAGAAGAAGAAATCACCCAATTTGAGCCAAAAGGGGCAAAAAGGTCATTTTACAGGCGATTGATATATGGAGCTCAGTTAATGTTAAGGGGTAACCCTTTTGGGAAGTTTTAAAGACAGACTAATCAAGGTTAAAGGGCTGCCATCTGGCTAGCCCTTATCAGAAGTGACATCCTATTATGAGCACCCAATTGGGGTGGTCACTATCCCTGGGGTGTAACCATCCAAGTCACACAAACCTAGATCGAGAAGTTTATCTTCTCCCAAATCATTCACTAGTTTCACCTGAAACCGAGAGTAAAACAGCAGCCATGGCTGCCGCTGTGAATCGAGAGCTGTTGGTGATGAGTTTGCGGATTGAATCGAAGATGGTGGAATTGATGGTAACTGGGTTAGGGTTTGGTGCGAAACAACTCAAATGGAGGGTTTGGTTGTGTTCGACGAGGCGAGAGATGATGGAATTTGAAATCGGAAAGAGGAGAAGATGGGTCCGTGATTTAATAATAGGAGTTTGAGGGTTTGTTGTAAATTGATCAAGAGAAGAAGATGTTCTTTGATCGAGATTTGAGGACGGAATTCCTTTGAATGGGTTTGAGCAAGATAGAAGAAAGGGGATCTGGTGGATGTGATGATGAATGGGTTCGAATCAGATAGGGGTTTGATGAAGAACGATATTGTGATATGGAGAAGACAGGTGCCGCTCGATCGAACTGACGCTGATGAGCCGCTGTTGTATTGTGAACCAGATGAAGAAATCGAAGGTGATGCCGTGAAGATGGAATTGTAGATAGAGTGAATTTGAGTGAACCGGTGAGGATAGTGGTGAGTTGTTCTTCTTTGAAATAGGGAAGAGATGTTGATCTTGTTGATTGGGTTCAGCTCGAATTTGGGTTTGGATCCAGTTCAGATGGTGGAGTGGTGAGACTGTTGGTGGAGAAGGAAACACTGATGGAATGGAGAAGTTCTCATTGTCTGTAATTGTGACTCACGAGAGAGAAGATGATGTCTTTCTTTGTTGAACAACACAGAGAGGAAGGAATTGATGAGGTTACGAGATCGAAGATGGGTTGAAGTGGTAACGATTTGAAGCTTTACAATTGAAGTGTTACGTTAACATTAGCACAAGAATGAATGCCTGAATGAATAGATGAATGTTAGGATTCTTAACAGGTGAAGAAAGGAAGGCCTGAAATTGGCCGGGAATCAGCCAGAAACAGGGGAGGTTCTACTGAAATTACTACCCGGCTGAGTTGACTCAGCGATCCCGATGACCGATCCTTATATATGACTCAGCGAGTTAGACCATTCAGCTGAGTTACCGACTGACTGGGGAGCTGACTCGGTGTCTGAATGCTCTCCCCCTTGACCGTTGACTAACAGTTGACTGACGGTTTGACCTTTGACCGTTAGTCCTAACTGTGGGTGACGGAATATTCCGTCGAATATTCCCTTGGCAACGAAACTCGGTGGCGGTGGCGACTATTCCGGCCGGATTCCGACCATAATACCAGTTTTCCGGCGAGCAAAAATTCCAGAATTTTCTATGGATTTCTCTCATGGGTGTGAAGACTTGGACTAGGAATTGGATGGAGAATTGGGCTCAAATTTGGAAAGAGAAGATGGAAGAATTGAGAAAGGTTTGGTTTTGGAAATTGAATTGCTAAAGGAAAAGGATTCTATTCCTTGGAAGAGTTGGAGAATATGAAGCCTATAAATAGAGAAGTTTTCTACATCTTTTACACACCTCTCTACACACACAACACTTTTCTTTTCTTATTCTTTGTGTGAACTTTTTAGCATGAGTAGCTAATTTTCTTATTGATTAAGGATGAATTCCTAGTTCTTAATATATGTTTTGAGTATTGTTTCAATTCTATCTTGAGGTTTTTCACATGATTATCGTTTGTTTTTACTAATAGGAATGATCTTAAAGACATTCATGATTGATTGATAGATTGTTTGGGTGGCCAACTAAATTGATTTGTCGATTTAATCTAATGCTAGTGAAAGTTAGGGGATAAGTAATCGTTTCTTGACTCTTTACATAAGTAGCAAACACGAGACCTTGCGGAGGGATTCCGTGGAGCAATTGTGTGTAGAAACAACGCTAGAAAGTGAACCAAGCGAACCGAGTTTAACTACTAGTACTAAACCTAAATTCATAAATCTTAATGCATTCAGGGGAATTACATCTTGTAAGCGAACCTCGGGGTGGTTCTTTTGAATAGAATACGATAACTAAGCGGACCTGTTACTCAGTGAAATTAGGGATTTTGGGGCTAGCTAAGCGGACCTGCTATCCTACGGTTGGTGATAATCTGTGACTAATAACAAGTAGAAAAGAACATAACTTGAATCATTGTTTTGCAACGAAGAAGGATTCCTTGATCTTGTCTCTCTTATTGCTTTCAACTTTATCTTTTAATTGCTTTGTTTATTTTCTTTTGCTTTTTACACCCCCCTTTTGTGACAATTTTTACAACTAGAATCTCTTGCTCCTCGTGGGAACGAACTTGACTTCCATTATATTATTTTTAATTGAGTGGAAATATTGATTAATTTGATTGCACCTACGACACGCATCAAATTTTGCGCGCATTCTTAGGGGAACAACGGACGATTTTAGTTGTTTTTATTTTTCTTTTTGCTTTATTCTTGCTTTGTTGGATTCTATTTTGTATCTAACTTAAGTTTTTGAGAATCTTATTTCAGGTGCCGGTTTTCCATGTACGGTGGACAAGAGCAAGCATATTACAACAATCAATACGGTTTTCAACCTCAACATTATGGCAACTTCCAACCATCCTTAGGATACAATCAAAACCAATCTTTTGGCTATGATCAAATTCCTACAGAACCTTATGGATATTCTCATACATATCAACAACCTTATGACGGGTATGTAAGTGGACAATCACAAGGATGGGAGGATAGTTTTGTTTATGATCGAAATTCTCTAGTTTTGCGAGATAAGATGTCTGCCATGATTGGGGATCTTCAACAAAAGTTGCAAGAATCACATCGAGAAATTCAAAGGAATTCGGAGAAATTATACGAACAAATTAACCAACCTTTGGAGACTTTTGATGACGCTAGTGTAGATTACTTGAGCCTTGATCTTAATAATGATCAATCACCTATTCAAAAGGAAGAGCTTGGGGAAGATGCATTTATTGCTTGGAAAAAATTTCTTAGGGAAAGATATGAGTCCGCGGAAGTGTATGAACGTTGCAACAATGAGGAAGTTATTCCAACTCCGGATCATAATAAAGATCCTTCACCTATTCAAAAGGAGGAGTTTGGATATCACTTGCCTATTGTTGTAAACGAAGTAACACCCGCACATGAAGATCTTATAATCTATACCGATGAAAATCATTTTAGTGAATGGCCCGATTCCGATGATGAGAATGTTGAAGAGATGATACTAGAGGATGAAACCAAATTCATTGATTTTGTGGAAGACCCAATTGAACTAGCCAATGATTTTAATGATGCCAAGACTTTGGTTAAGGTAGAAAACGACGAAGAATGGTTGCAAAGTTTAATAGAGGACCACGATATACAAGAGGTAAGTAATTCACTTGAATTTTTTAAGGATGAAGAGGATTCTATAATACACGAAATTGTGCAAGGTTTGTCTAACCCTTTGCCTATTGATTCTTCTCCTTTACCTCTTATTGGTTTGAATGTATGTGCTTCGAAAGTATTTTTGGATGATTTTGTTTCTAAATATCCACCATTGGAAACACTTGATGCTAATACCATGCAGGTTTGCCAAGAAGAATACATGGAAGTTCCCAAATTCTATGTTCTTTATACACTTCCGAGTGTGGACGAGAATAAGTGTGGGGGAAATTTCTATCGAGCAATAATTTCACTATTGTTTTCTTGTGCTAATATTTGTATGGAGTTATTGTTTTCAAAACAGGTATTATGGGTGGATCCTCAAATTTTCAGATTGTTAGTATATGGGGAATGAATCTTACAAGAGCTAAGTCGGGCCGTCGACTTTAAAACAAGCGCTTAATGGGAGGCAACCCATAGGTTTTGTATTTCTTATCTTTTTGCTTTTTATTTCTTTTTCTTGTTCCTTATCATGTTAAAATCTCCCACCTTGACTTTACTAGGAGGATTCAATTACATTGAGGACAATGTAAGGTTTAAGTGTGGGGGAGTGGTTAAGCATGTTTTTAAAACAAAAATTACAAAAAAATTAAAAAAATTTGAAAAAAAAAAAAGTTTTACATAAAACTCCAACTTTTAGAGATTTTAGAGTCACTAGCATACTTCTAGGTATGTTTACATAGAGATTTTGACCGACATAATTGAACTTGGAAATGTTAGAGGACTACATTCGGATTTCTTGCTTGTTTGAGTGTTAAATAATGGATTTAATCATGCCGGTGATGCGAATTTGGTGCAGGGAGAAGTGCATTATTAGAGTTTCTGATCAATCATTAGTGGAGACTACCCGTATTCATATCATGAGAGGCACCGACCAGAAATTTTCCATCTACTAAAGAGCTTCTTTTGAGTGTGTTTCACCATACGTTAATTCCGGGTAGAATGGTGAGCTACCCAACCTCCCACCAATAGAAGCACTACTCTTTGATCTCTTGAGTGCTAATTTTGTCAATCATGAGGGTGACGTCTATAGATGAAAGCTTCCTTCTTGTAGTTCGATTTGCAGTTAGCACCATTCTCTCTCTCGACAACAACGGATCCATAGAAACACATTCATCATCAACAAGGAGCGACACCAAAATCTACAAGGAAAGTTGGAAAAGTTTAAGGTTTACAAGCAACGGAACGAGAAAAAGAGCAAATTTCAAATTCAAGTAAAGCTACATACAAAGAGCAGATTTTTACATGTATGTTGAAGACTTACAATACAATGAGGTAATTTTATATTCAAGTATGAAGACTTATTCACAAGAGCGAAGAAAATTAAAAAGTGAGAATTTTTTGAAGTTTATGATTTCAAGACGATACAAGTTGTGAAGAATCAAGCGGTAAAATACTTCTCCCACGGCCATGGTTGTATTTAATTTCTCTTGTTTTTACTAAAAAAAAAAAAAAAAAAAAATATTGAAAATTTCATTAAAAAAAAAAAAAGAAGATAAAAAGATAAAAAAAAAAAAACAAGAGAAATATTTGTTCTTAT
This sequence comes from Papaver armeniacum, assembly GCA_023531295.1. Lineage (NCBI taxonomy): Eukaryota > Viridiplantae > Streptophyta > Magnoliopsida > Ranunculales > Papaveraceae > Papaver > Papaver armeniacum. Next base: position 163,999 of record JAJJWW010005971.1, read on the forward strand.
TTTTATTTAATGAGCCGTGGGGAAGGAAAATCTATAAGGAAGTTTCAAGCGACAAGGATTTAAGGTAAAAAGAGTTACAAATTGTCAAGGGTTTATGAAATTCGAGAGTTTATCATCAATAGTTGAAACCGAAGACGAAGACCAAGAAGATCAAGACGAGGAGCGGAAGACGTTTCTATTGGATGCCGTGAGAGTGGTGTTATCATAATTGGCGATCGGATGTGAAGGTGAGTAAGTAATCTCATCCTCGATAATAATGGTTGATTTCCTTTCGTAGAGATCGTCAGAAAAATGGTTTTTCAAAATATTAAAAGATGTGGGTTTTTAAAAAATATTTCGGAAGTTGTCCTTCCCACCATTCAACGTGTTGCAGGATTTCTCTCTTCATTCCTACCTGCACACATGTGAGACCCATAAAAAAGCCGTCTTTTTGAGTGCAATTATCATAAAATCCTTTTTGGTGAGGCAGAAGTCGAGGCGAAATGCTTATTGATCGTTTCTCAAACACGCATTCTCTCATTATGGTGTGGTTATTTCTCACTCAACATTTAAGAATGAGAATATGTTCTTTAGTATTTCTAACTTCTTATTACTAGCATGCAGAAACTCTATGTCCTCATAGCTTTTTGGATGCTTGGGACGCTTGAACGCTTTGAAGTTGTGAGTTTTTAGTTTGATTTGCTCGAGGACTAGCAAAGTCTAAGTGTGGGGGAATTTGATAGGGTGTAGAATACATCCTATTTACTATCTATTGTTTATGCTTTCTTTGCTATTCTTCTTGTAAATTATGTATTTTACGCTTGTTTTGAGTTTTGTAGCTACTTTGGAGTCGCACGGAGGAAAAGAAGAAGAAATCACCCAATTTGAGCCAAAAGGGGCAAAAAGGTCATTTTACAGGCGATTGATATATGGAGCTCAGTTAATGTTAAGGGGTAACCCTTTTGGGAAGTTTTAAAGACAGACTAATCAAGGTTAAGGGGCTGCCATCTGGCTAGCCCTTATCAGAAGTGACATCCTATTATGAGCACCCAATTGGGGTGGTCACTATCCCTGGGGTGTAACCATCCAAGTCACACAAACCTAGATCGAGAAGGTTATCTTCTCCCAAATCATTCACTAGTTTCACCTGAAACCTAGAGTAAAACAGCAGCCATGGCTGCCGCTGTGAATCGAGAGCTGTTGGTGATGAGTCTGCGGATTGAATCGAAGATGGTGGAATTGATGGTAACTGGGTTAGGGTTTGGTGCGAAACAACTCAAATGGAGGGTTTGGTTGTGTTCGACAGAGGCGAAAGATGATGGAATTTGAAATCGGAAAGAGGAGAAGATGGGTCTGTGATTTAATAGCCGAGTTTGAGGGTTTGTTGTAAATTGATCAAGAGAAGAAGATGTTGCTGATCGAGATTTCAGACGGAATTCCTTTGAATGGGTTTGAGCAAGATAGAAGAAAGGGGATCTGGTGGATGTGATGATGAATGGGTTCGAATCAGATAGGGGTTTGATGAAGAACGATATTGTGATATGGAGAATACAGGTGCCGCTCGATCGAACTGACGCTGATGAGCCGCTGTTGTATTGTGAACCAGATGAAGAAATCGAAGGTGATGCCGTGAAGATGGAATTGTAGATGGAGCTGAGCTGAGTGAACCAGTGAGGATAGTGGTGAGTTGTTGCTGCTGAAATAGGGAAGAGATGTTGATACTGTTGATTGGGTTCAGCTCGAATTTGGGTTTGGATCCAGTTCAGATGGTGCAGTGGTGAGACTGTTGGTGGAGAAGGAAACACTGATGGAATGGAGAAGTGATGCTGTCTGTAATTGTGACTCACAGAGAGAAGATGATGTGCTGCTGTTGAACAACACAGAGAGGAAGGAATTGATGAGGTTCTGAGATCGAAGATGGGTTGAGCTGGTAACGATTTGAAGCTTTACAATTGAAGTGTTCTGTTAACATTAGCAAAAGAATGAATGCCTGAATGAATAGATGAATGTTAGGATTCTTAACAGGTGAAGAAAGGAAGGCCTGAAATTGGCCGGGAATCAGCCAGAAACAGGGGAGGTTCTGCTGAAATTACTACCCGGCTGAGTTGACTCAGCAATCCCGATGACCGATCCTTATATATGACTCAGCGAGTTAGACCATTCAGCTGAGTTACCGACTGACTGGGGAGATGACTCGGTGTCTGAATGCTCTCCCCCTTGACCGTTGACTAACAGTTGACTGACGGTTGACCTGTTTGACCGTTAGTCCTAACGGTGGACTGACGGAATATTCCGTCGAATATTCCCTTGACGGCAACAGAACTCAGGTGGCCGGCGGCGACTATTCCGGCCGGATTCCGGCCATAATACCAGTTTTCCGGCGAGCAAAAATTCCAGAATTTTCTATGGATTTCTCTCATGGGTGTGAAGACTTGGACTAGGAATTGGATGGAGAATTGGGCTCAAATTTGGAAAGAGAAGATGGAAGAATTGAGAAAGGTTTGGTTTTGGAAATTGAATTGCTAAAGGAAAAGGATTCTATTCCTTGGAAGAGTTGGAGAATATGAAGCCTATAAATAGAGAAGTTTTCTACATCTTTTACACACCTCTCTACACACACAACACTTTTCTTTTCTTATTCTTTGTGTGAACTTTTTAGCATGAGTAGCTAATTTTCTTATTGATTAAGGATGAATTCCTAGTTCTTAATATATGTTTTGAGTATTGTTTCAATTCTATCTTGAGGTTTTTCACATGATTATCGTTTGTTTTTACTAATAGGAATGATCTTAAAGACATTCATGATTGATTGATAGATTGTTTGGGTGGCCAACTAAATTGATTTGTCGATTTAATCTAATGCTAGTGAAAGTTAGGGGATAAGTAATCGTTTCTTGACTCTTTACATAAGTAGCAAACACGAGACCTTGCGGAGGGATTCCGTGGAGCAATTGTGTGTAGAAACAACGCTAGAAAGTGAACCAAGCGAACCGAGTTTAACTACTAGTACTAAACCTAAATTCATAAATCTTAATGCATTCAGGGAATTACATCTTGTAAGCGAACCTCAGGTGGTTCTTTTGAATAGAATCGATAACTAAGCGGACCTGTTACTCAGTGAAATTAGGGATTTTGGGGCTAGCTAAGCGGACCTGCTATCCTACGGTTGGTGATAATCTGTGACTAATAACAAGTAGAAAAGAACATAACTTGAATCATTGTTTTGCAACGAAGAAGGATTCCTTGATCTTGTCTCTCTTATTGCTTTCAACTTTATCTTTTAATTGCTTTGTTTATTTTCTTTTGCTTTTTACACCCCCCTTTTGTGACAATTTTTACAACTAGAATCTCTTGCTCCTCGTGGGAACGAACTTGACTTCCATTATATTATTTTTAATTGAGTGGAAATATTGATTAATTTGATTGCACCTACGACACGCATCACCCTGCAGAAGATGGAGAATTACCAACGAAGGATCCAACGGGAATACAACAAACGGGTCCGACCCAGAGAATTCCAACCAGGACAGTTGGTACTAAAGCATTTACCCAGTTATGAGCGTGACAAAAAGGGCGGTAAGCTTGCGCCACGGTGGGGAGGACCCTACACAATTTTTGAGAAGGTCGGAGAAGGGGCATACAAGATATTAAAGCCGGACGGAACACCCGAGCCACGACCGTGGAATACAGCACGACTAAAGCTCTACCACCCATAAAATCAGGTAAGATATCTTGTCATTTATTTCCGTGAAAGGCCGCGTGGGGTTGGAAATGTGACAAGTGCGTCTGAATGGTCGTTTCGAACCCGGGGCGATGGCATTGTGCAAGTGCCGGGGCGACTTACACTAACACGGACTATTCGAACTCGGGGCGATGGCAGTGTGCAAGTGCCGAGGTAGTCCAGGGGCCCTGGCGGTTGGAAACCGGTGGCCGATTGTCGAGGCATGAGTACTCGACAGTCGAGCAGTCAACATTGCTCTCCTCGCAAGTGGCCGAAATCACTTGCCCAAGAAGATTAATCGATAACTTCTTGGGATGTCGATCCCATAGAAACTAGGAAAGACCAACTACCCTTCCACTAGATCTCGAAAGACGGTGATGAGATGCCTCAATCAGGACATGGCATCGGGCCCGATGACCCTCCTTGTTGAGTGTGTTCGACAGAAACGACATTTATAACTAACCTATCTACTCGTACAGGCTCACATAACAAGGTCACGACAGCAAACCACGCGTCGTCAACTCAACATAAATAAGGACAATAACATCAGTAGCGTAATAGCATCAGTAGCAAGAAGAACAAACAAACTGGCGACGCAGCACCCCATAAAAACAAAAGTTGTGCAAGAAATTAAAAGGTGTTCAAGCGAATTACAACCCAAGGGGTAAGAAAGCGACGCAGCGCTGCAAAATACACGTTCACTCCTTCAAAGGGACGGGTCCCGGGATCGCCTTCTTAGCAGCGGCATCGGCTCGCTTTTTATCAAGCACCGCCTTCACACCGGCTTTAACCTTCGAGACAAGTTCATCGCTAAACTTCGCCTTCTCAGCAGCAAGATTCTGCGCCAGCTGTACCGACGCCGCTTCAGCAGTGGCCACCCGCTCGAGCAGCTGAGCCTCCCTCCCCTTCAATCGGACGTTCTCCTCCTCCAATGATGCCGCCTTCTTCTGCTCGGCTGCCAAAACAACAAAGACGGTCAGTCACACAACAATAGCCTTAAGACAACGACAAGAAAAGCGCAACATGGGGCACACCACCTTCCAACAAAGGGGCAACTACCCTAATGGTCTCCTCAGACTCGAGATGGCTACACTCGAGAGAAGACGGCTTCAAGAAAGCTCTAAATATCGCTGTTCGTTAAACTCATTGGTGGGGCAAGTACTTCTTGTGATCACTCCACTCGGCCCTCTGTCGGGAGTGGGCTACGTGCAAACCTGATAGTTGAGAACGAACCCACTCCAACTCCTCAGAAACCTTTTTGGATTCATTAAGTTTCTCAAGGGATTCTCGGCTACACTTCTCGGAAGCATCCCTCACCGCCAAGATCCGGAGACGATCTGCATGCAAATCTCGAACCTAAAGTCTCAACCGACCACACTGACCCTCTAAGTTGTCGGCCAACAACGTTTTATCGGCTGCGATCCCCTGGAACCGAGCCAAGTTCGCCCTAAGATTGTCAATTTCCTCGGGAACGTACTCGAAAGTCTCGTAGCGATGTAGTTTGGACTGAAGATCTTCGATATCGGTCTCTAAACGATCGATCTTAGCGTCCTTGTTAACTATTCTCTGTTGCAAGTTCGAAACATGATCCCGTTCTATGTTCACTTCCCTTTTCAACAAACGACACCTCATGGCACCGTCGGCCTCCGCACTAGAAGATTCGCTAGGCAGGGAGTACTAAGCTCAGGATATTGGCACTACAAGATCAATCATGACTAGTTGAAAGTAAAATAAGTACCTTGTACCTCGGCCAACTCCTTCTCCAACTTCCGAGATCGCTCACGTTCCTGCTGTAACAAGAGGCGGAGATTCTCCCTCTCGGCGACCTCCCTGCGCTGGAGAGCAGCATTCAACAACGAGCGATTGATGTCCTATAAACAGCACCATCATGATCAGCACTTTCCTAAAATATGAAAGCGACACCCGAACAACTCAACTCACCAGCAGATCAAAGGTACTTTTCAGACCAGCTTCATACAACGAAACATCATTAATCTTCTCCTCGTCAGGCAGAGAGGCGAAATCGGGAGAAATAAGTGCCCCGAGAGAGTTGCACATAGGGCCCGAGACGGTGAAGGAGGTACTGCTGCCCGAATTAGGAGCCACGGAAGGAAGAGTCCCCAGCGGCCCGCTCCCGACAGCAACTTTCTCCACATCACGGTTGATCACAAGGTTCCCACTACCACCCGACTTCTCCGCCTGTCTTGACTCATCTTCATTACCAAGGGTATCGCCCTCCTCATCAAAAAGACCTTCATCATCATCACCATCGGACATAACATACACAACGCCATCGGCGAGAACAATCCCTTCATTAGCCACCTCCTGGGGCACAGTTTCCTCCGGGGCAGGCACATCCTCCTTGGGTTCCTTACCCCTTCCCTTGGGCTTCTCACCTACAAGGGTAGACGAAACATCGGAAGGCTTCTGAGGCGACTTCCTCAAGAAATGTGATAAAGGTAGCCGATCATCGGGATCCTCACCGTCCTTCGCCGAGGTACTACCAGCCTTGTCAACCCTCAGTTTCTGTGCATGAGCCGATGTCAGAACCATGCAAGGAAACAAATAGGGGCACGTACATGTACGTCAAATAAAAAACGAATAAGTATATTTGTTACCTTCCCTGTCTCCTCCTCGGCTCCTGCACCTCTATCCCTCTTCCGATGAACAAGAGTCCCAGCAGGAACACCCTGGGACTTAGTCTGAAAAACACCAAAGCTAAAACATCACCCCACGAGTCGCCCGAGCCGATCAATCAAGCTAGAAAGATAGGGGAATACACTTACCCGATCAACATTGACTACCCAGAAAGGATAAAATTCGGCCGGAGGAGGAAATTTGCCACTTAAAAGAGGACCGGAAATAACCAATGGAACCCGATCCCAAGCCGTGTCATTAGTATGACGGGCGTGCTTGTTGGAACCCTTCCCCTCAGGATCCTCATCCAAAAGAAGTCTCCTAACACCTTCGGGAAGAGTTTTATGGCGATGAGGGCTGGCAGCAAACTCGGCGAGATCGCCATTGGTGGTAGTCCCGCTCCGATAGTTATCAGCGAAACTGGCAGGAGTATAGTCACTCGCCTGGGAAGGATCGTAGGTAGACCAAGTGGAAGGAGCACATTCGCCTCGGCTACGCCTTTCCCACTCGGACAGGATACGAAAGGTGTTGCCGTTCCACTGAGCCAAGGCGCGGCACGGGCGAATCTTAGAAAGGGCCTCGTACCAGAACGGGCGGCTAGGATCATATAGAGGGAAACGCAGCCCGAGCTCTAGCTGGCCCCTGGTAACGATGGTCGCCTCGGCCGAATGAGGGAATCTCAAAACATCGTCCCTCTTCATAACACCCTTCTGGCCTGACAAGAGCCCGACGTCATATCCATGGAGATCGAACTCATCCTTCAACTGTTGAACGTATTGCTCATCCGACAAGTCTTTAGCAGCCCTCTTGTCAGCCCTACAAGAAAACGAAGAAGGATTATCAGGGAAGATAGAATCTAGAGCGCGGTAATCATACTTGGAAGGACTCTCTACAACAAACAGGGAATCAAGTGAAACGCCGTCTTCATCAGAAAATACATAACTCACACACCTTTTTTTCCGTCATCGAAGGAGTTGAAGACGCCATGAAAATCAGTAGGAGAAGTGACAGGAGGGGCGAAATACAGCCGGAACCGGAAGTTGCAGCGGTAGCAGAAACAGAGAGGACGCCGGATAATAGAGAAGGGAGGAAGGAGACCTGGTGAGAAGATAGTTAATGGCAGGGGAAAGAAGGCAAGAGAGAAAGGAGAGAGAAGGGAAGACGAAGTTAGCAAAGGAAAGTGTAAAAAGAAAATAAGGTTCAGGGGACGGGGCTTATAAACCTCACCTGTGATAACCGACGAGGAAGGTGAACCGGTTGCAGCAACTGAAGAAAGTGGGGAACATCATGGCGCGAAACCCGGCATGACCGAAGACGTGGGAAGACGAGGCGGTTTCTTCCCCACGTGTCAACTACACGAGTGGAAGAAGGGGCATAAATATAGGTGTGAATAATCCACAGGGACAGGTGGAGCCATCCCAGTCGAGGGCGCACCAAAGAAAGCGAAGTAGTGAAAGCACTGAATCACCCCACCGGATCTGGGCACGAGAAAAGAGGAATGAAGATAGGTCGAGAGATCGAGGCAAAAGGGGAGGAAAAGTTCTGATGTGACGATCCTCGGGTTCGAGGACATTTAATGCTCTGACAAAGTAGGTAAAGAGATAAGGAAGACTCGGTCAAACTCGGCCAAGAACCTAGAAGGCGACATCGATCAACATCACCTAACAAGCAACATCGGATACGGCCACCACTCGGCCAGATGCTTCAACTCGGGCAGAAGGGAAGATCGGGTGAAGCATCGGGTAGACACCCGAAGAGAGCATCAAGGAAGATGTATTAGGCCCAACACTGTAATATCGTTGTATCACCATTTTATGGCTATAAATAGGAATCATGTATAGGGCTAGAGAGGTAAGCAAGAAGTGAGGGAAGAGAGTACACCAAGAGCATAGAGAGAAAGCATACAATTTGTAATTGGAAAAATAGTAATAAGACCATCCTTTCACCCCGTGGACGTAGGTAATCATGCCGAACCACGTATCTCTTGTGTTCTCCTACATCTCTTCTTTGTTTGACTTCTTTATGCATGTATGAGATCCTTTGGATGTAGTGGTAGGATTTTCTACATCTACAGTTGATAAGGCTTCACATCGTTATCTATCTCTGGCTTTATAGCGTCGGGCTAGAACATGGGCACCAGATGAACTGAGTTTCGGGGGTTTTCGTTATCGGCATCGTACTTGGCATCGTCATCTATCTTGGTGTCATGACCATCGTGGGAAGATTTATGCTCATCGTCTTCTTCATCATCAAGAACGGACCATCGTCTTTGTGCTTTTACTTTGATCTCCGACATCGTAATTTATATCCTCGTTGCAGTACTTCTCATCATTGGTATGAGGATAGGAGCTATCATCATCATCGTTGGGCATGATGTATGAGAAATAAGAAGTATACAAGGAAGAACCGCTCTTAGTATAATAAGCTTGAAATATCACCAGCTTTTACTGTTAAAAAGAAGTCTGCCCCTTGTTGACTTTTATCATGCAAGGGGCGATCATCTTCGCTTGAACTTGGAGGATCGGAGCAGATCATCGGAATTGGGCTGGTCTACAACTTCGGAATGAAGGACCGGAGCAATCATCAGAGTTGGGCTACTCTGGTACTTCAATATGGAGGACCGGTTGTGTTTTCGTTGTTATCATATCGAAGCTCTCATCATCAGATGGACTGTGCATCATTCCCGTCAGTCTTCGGTTTCATCGTTGCTGGGCTTGGCAGCTGGCTCTATCGTCGTCCTGAGATTTGATGGAGGTATCAGCTGGTGAGCCATCGTCTTCGTTTTTTAGGAAAGATACTGTGAACACGGAAATCACGTAGGCAACCACGTGTTCACAAACAATCTTTGTGTGAATTGAGTATACGCATTAAGGTGTGAATATTGCATAAAATACATAGGTAGATGTTGATTCATTGATTCCAAACCCCGCGGGTTTGTCATGATCTCATCAACATCCAGAACGGTAGATCTAAGAAGTAAACACATAAACAAAGATATATGAGTGCTAAACGTAAAGGAGACAATGATTTACATGGTTCAGCACTAAGGCCTACATCCATGGGTCTGGGGATATTCACTATGAAGTAATGGTTACAAGAATAGTCGCAAGACTTTTAGTGTTCATCAAACCCGCAGGTTGATACTCATACTTACTTCTCACTGATTTCTCTCCTATACTCTAGTTCTCTCTCCTATGTCCCCCCCCCCCCCCAATCTTTGGAAAGGACATGTATATATATAGCTAATCTAAGTGGGTCCATTGGAAAAGAGTTGTTGAAGTCTTATCTTCTTGTGTTCTGTGCATAATCCGCGGACTTCCTTATCATTCCGCGCCTTCTAGTGTTTCTGTGTTCATTACGCTGACCATCCCTCGCTCTCTTTGTTGATCATTTGACACGTGCCCTCTGAGCAGCATTAAATGCGAGTGGTTGGGGCGGTCCAGATCTGCGCCAAAGCGGTGTAAGTCTTCCCTTGTCACGTACGTGTCGGTTGGACCTTCCCAGTAGTTGATTATGCCTCATCTCGTGATGAGATAAAGTGTAGCAGAGTAGTTCTTTGGTGTTACGTGGGGATATCTTCCTTTGATACTCCTTCATCTTCGACCGTTGAACTTGACAGATGGCACGCCGTCTAGATCCTATGGATGCCCCTATGTGTCATCCATTTTTATGACGTGTCCTCCACGTGGGATTTGCTAGTACACGTGGTGAGGGAGATAAATAAGTGTACTTACAATTTGCCCCTCTTCTTGTGGTGGGCGCCGACTTTAGTTGGGAGAAGAATCGTGTGGCACGTTTTTATCTCTCTCTTCATAACTTCTCCTAAAAAGGAGTTATCTGCATTTATTGTGCACGTTTCCCACATCCGGCCATAACTGCCCCTTGGGTAGTGGACAGTTTCTTTTGGTCCTATAAAAAAAGAAAAGGATGAAGGAATGTGAATTAAATTCACATTCTCTGTTTATTCTCTCGCCCCCACTTTCTTCTTCTTCTTCTTAACTTCTTCCGCCACCATTATCATTGCTTTGCTTTGTTAGCTGCTTTATTGCTTGTTGTTGCTTATTGAAATTCAGGTAGGATTCTTTATTTAGTTTACTCGCCATTCCTACCCTTGTTGAGTTCTTGGTTTTCTGGTGATGAATCGTGATGGGTTTCAATCTTATGCATATCATGGAGTTTGAAAGTTGATGCCATTTGAGCCGTGTGTTTTACCGGCCACGTTTTGATTCTCTTTTTCTTCTTTTGAGTTCGATTAATAGCTTGAGAGTTTAAATGGTTGTAGATGAAATCTAGGGTTTTCTTCACGTTTGCTGCTGTTCTTGAGATTTTCTTGTTTTTCGATCTTCCTTGACTCTGATCTGCACTTCTATTTGTGTTTGTGTCCGCAGATATGTCCGATCGTCCGCGGATTCCTTATCAAACTCCTCCGTCAAGTCCTCATAAATCTCCTCGGAGAGATTCCAATATTAGGGGCGGAACTTCGCCTCCTCTTACTCAGGGTGGTCCTCGGGATAGACGAACGTCCTCGTCCTCTGGTCAGAGGCCTTCGCTCAAAAGAGGTGATCCGCCGCAGGGGTCTAGATATGCCGTGACTCGTCCTAGAGATGGGTCTCCTAAGAAACAGCAGAATCCGCGCACTGATCTTCTAGATGTGCAGCCTCTCCGCACCATGCCTCCACCGCGGACTAATCTTCCTTCATCTCTACCTGTGCCTAGTTCAGGCAAGTCAACTAAGAATCAGCCTCCGAAGAGGAAGGCTACGGAGATAGAATCTTCGGGAGATGTAGTTCCTCCTAAGAAGAAGGTAGCGGTTTCTGCGGAAGATGCTACGGGAGACGCTTACGAGGATGACTCTGCTGTTACTTTTCGTCCTTTACCTTTGGGTAACAAGAAGTTCACTTTCAGACACATCGATCTTGAAGCACGGTCTTCAGCACTTCCAAGTGCGCTTTTTTGCCCCTGATAAAGATATAACCTATGAGATGGTTACCAATTATCAGTATGATGCCTTTCATTTATTGACGACCGTGGGTGCTTTCGAGGCTGGTTTGATGTTGCCTTTGTATAAAGCTGGTGATGATTTATACTACCGGGTCTTGTCTAGCCGCGATACTGCTAAGAAGAGTCATAATCGTGGGGTGCAGCAGTTGACAGGAAATTATCTTCGACATCTCCGAGAATGCTATCTTCGTAGCAAAGGGAAAACGATGATGACCTGCTATACCCCCAAATTAGAAGAGGAGAAAGGGTGGTATACTCCTGAAAATTTCAACAAGTCCTTTGGAGATTATGTTAACAGGAATACACGTAAGCCGTGGTCTGTGAGTCTGCGGAATATTCCTCCTGCTAAGGGGGAAATTTGAGCTTTTGAGCGAGGTAAGTGATTCCAAGATGGCGAGGATTCTGGTTTTGAAGGTATGGATTTTGCTTACAATCGTGATGTTGATGTCAAGGTCTTCCTATTCTATATATGCCCTTCGTTTTTGATGAGAGAATTAAGCGTGATCATGACTATGAGTGGTATTCCTGCAAGTGTTCTTGAAGTTGTCGGTCCATGGGTCATGGTTGGGTCCCGGACCCCATGGTTGGCAACCTCGAGCCTCATTCACGATGGGAAGTGGAGTTCTTATCGCGAAGCCTCTCCTTCTCGTTATGCCCACATGCCCTTGGCGATGATGAGTTTTGAAGGTATGGATTTTGCTTACAATCGTGATGTTGATGATGCGGAAGACGAAGATATCTCCGATGCTAACCCCTCCCCAGAGTACTAATATTGCTAAGGTGTGTTGTTTGTTTTCTCGTATATATGCCCCTTCGTTTTCTTAAGTAATGTTGATTATGCTAAGGAAAGGAGATACAAATGGCTCTTTTATCATTGTCTCTTTATCATTAGCTATGAATGCAAGTATTGCAATCATTTTTGGGGGATTACAAATATGACATGAAATTGTCTGTAGTCGCCTCGTCACCAGTTCCAATTCCGATTGGAATGGGTTTGAGCGTGGGACACTTGGACCTTGGCCTTGTCTTCCCATTCACATCTCCTAGCAGGGTTGGTTTGTCGGTTGGAGCCACGGTCCCGGGACTTGCTTTAATGAGGGGCGGTAGTTTGCAAGGAGGGTTGTGTGATGAGACTTACTTGAGACCGAACCTTTCGGTGTATACCGACATGTGCTCTCTCCAGAAGTTGTGTCATATTGGCAAGTTGTTGGCAATGGGACGGCCATCGTAGTCCGGCCCAGGCGTGTTGGAGACTCTTTCAGTATCGAAACCTAGAGAGGACAAAAGACTTCCAAGATGGCTTTGTTGTCATGCGTCCAAGAGCGCCCTAGGATCATGTCGTAGTCTGGATGATCTTTGACTACATAGAACTTTGCTCGTGTTGAGGCATCTCCCAATTTGACTTCAAGGTCGATGTATCCATACGCATCTCTAAGCTCTCCCGAATCTTTGACCGGTTGGGTGACGAGTAGCCTCCGTTTCGAAATCTTTGCCGCTCCTCAAGGTCTTGGCGAAAGAATGATGTTAAATTCGGAAGCCGATCGATCAACGCGTTATCAAACTCAACGCCTCTCAAACGAGTGACGGTTAGGAGGATTCCTTTGCTCGCATCTTTCAGAAAGACCGAGGTTCTTGGACCAAGTTCGTGGATACGACGCCACCGACACAACGTGGTCGAGGGCCGCAAATATGTCTTGATGGAGAAATATAAGATTTCACACATGTGTGTCTCTACCTTTTTCCCCGAATATTTGTTTCAACTCGTTGCAATCTTTGGTTGGATGATGGACGAACCTATGGGAATCTGGGATCCGCTATTTCTTCCTGGGTCGGAGAGGACGCCTGGATAGGGGGTAGTTTTTCGCATCATCTTGGATCCACGCTTCCAAGAGCTCTATCACTTCATTCATGGGAAAAGGAACCCGTGTCTTTGGCGTTTGTGGAGTTTTGTCTGTTCCTTCGAGACGAAGTCTTGTGTGCCGAGGATGTTCGCTTGGTTTGTTGTTCCGTTATCGAAGCTTTCCTCTTTTCTCTCCGTTAAGGGCCGGTGTTGTATTGTTTGTTTGTGAGACGCCCGCTTCCTCGACTTTCACGCAAATCTTCACTTCGAACAACTCGGGTTCTTTCTAGTAGTCGGTGTGCTTGTCGGGCCGAACGTTTTTGCAGCTTCGTGGAGTTGAGAGAATGTTTGAAAGCCCGTATTCTCTGGAGAATTCTTCCCGTGTCTCAAAAACGTGATTTGTTCGGTGAAGAAATATGAGAAACGACCATCTCGCTCCAATGGATATCTTTCGTTAGCGCAATGTTGTTTGTACAGTGTATGCCCTCCCCGTGAGTGATTTGAGAATTCTTTAGGCGTAAAACATGATTGTATTCATGTTCCCCAAGGCTTTCACAGAGGGAGAATCGGGGGAGAGGTGTAACCTCTCGGTAGAGGAATCCGTTGCACATCTTGAGGGGTTGGCACGATGTTGGTGTACGTCCGTTCGGTCCCCTTTTCCTCGATTTTGGAGAAGTCAGATCTTCACGCGTAATGAAGTGGGAAGACTCGGTCTCCTCCCCTTGGCGCTCGGAGCACACACGAGTTTCTTCATTCATGTGAGTCCGAGTGGAAACACTCGCTCCGGTGTATTGAATGCATCTCTCGCCGACTCCAAGGGTTGCCGTGAAGCAATCGTTCACCAAAGTTTTAAGGAAAGTGAGTACCTCTTTTCCGCCATATCTCTGCTTGAGTTTTAGCAAGAATTTCTGTTTCTCCATCAAGTCTCGCAATGGTACTAGACGGCGCCTTCCTCTTGTGTCTCGGCTCCTCGTCCCGGTGGAGGAGTGAAAGTTGTTGCCTCCAACCACCGGAGGCGTTACGCTCGAAGAGATGCCCGGGATTTGCGGCCGTCCGGCTCAGTGATGGGAGGTGTTCTGGGATGTCTCCTCGCTCCGCTAGTGTGGTGAGGAAGGACACGCCTCCACGAGATGTACCCCCGTAGCTCCACCGACGGGTACATCAACACCGGAAGTGTCATCCATGCCGGCTCCATCGAGTTGATTCGATGCCGATCCGGACCTCGCCCACCATCTTGGAATGAATTGTGATTGAATTGGTTCTAAGATCTACCCTTTTGAAATTGATGAAATTGAATCGGATTTCAAAGAAATTGATTTTACAACCGAGAGATTAAACCGTGGTCGCCAATTGTTGATGGGTGAAAACTACTCCCCGCCGAATTTGGTAATTTGGGGTGTGGATGAGGAATGAATTTAAACCTACAACAAATGCACTGCGCGGTGAGTGCTTGTAGATTCGAGAGATCAATGCAAGTCCGGCCTAAACCAAGAAATGGCCGTTCCAGGACTTGTTTCTTGGTCACAAAGTGAAGGAGATGGGGTTGATCTTTGGGAGGGAAGCGAAGAAGGTGTTGAGATTGTGAAAGATGTGATATATCGATCGAACTTGTGTTGTTCGTCTCTTGTCTTGTTTTCGAAAAGGGCGGAGAACCTATTTATTGAGCCTCATTCACGTTTCTCGTGGGAAGTGGAGGTAATGGAATGATGGGAGTGGTGGAGTTGTGTGTCTGAGCATACGACCGGTCTTGCCCAGCTCATCTCTAAGTCCATGACTTCCTAACGCCGTAAACCGTGATCATGACATGATTGATGTCCTGAATGTGGATCGTGGATCCACTAAGATAGCATGTATTGAATTGAATAACGTTATTCGAAAGTCGATACTTGTGGAGTATCGTGTGTATTTTTCGTGTGCATCGCATTACGGTTGGTAAAGTGATGGGTAATGACTCCCTACCAACCAAATAACTCCCGACTGGGTTGTATAACCAAGTCGGTGAAGTGGACGGATGAGATGATGTTTGAGGGCAACAGTTGATGAAATAGGTTTTTTGGGTCGAAACCAAGCCGGAAGGATTTTGTGGAGGGACCATACCCCATGATGGTGTACACGTCCATGTCTCACCGTCTCATGGAGATGCAATCCAGGCCACTCAATTTGCAAAGAGGAGTGGTTGAGACACGGTAAATCTCTTACCGCAAAGGAATTGATAACCGCGTGTCATCCCAAGTTTAAGGCGCCCCAAGACGACCCATCTTGGCTCTGCCTTGGTCGATCATACCACCGTGTAGGTGGTAGGTTGGTGTTCACACCTATACGACATCCCATGAAAACGTGATCTAAGCCATTCAAATCATCCTGAAGTTGAGCTCCTTCGTATTGGGTCGGGAATGATGCCTTGGCCGACCGCAAGAGGAGGTAGATGGGCCCACGGTGGTCATGTCAAGGACCGGACCTGCCGATTTGATCCGTGACCCTCCATTCATGCCGAGGAAGATGGACGCGTGCGTGATGGCTCAAACCCTATTTTGGCTTTCAAAGGACCATGCTCCTTTGGACGGTTTTGTTGTAACCAAACCACTTGGTTGGCTTTGACCGATTGGCCAAGTGTGTAGGTGGTGATTGTGTCGACATGCTCCGGCCTTTTGAGATGATGAGACCGCTTTCGACACATGTAATATGCCGTAAACCCTAATTTAGGTTTTCCGCCCATAATGCGCTTGGGGGTGATGGAACCGTGGTCATCCAATCATGCGCGGAGTTGGATGAGCTGCGATTAGGACTATATTATAAGCTAAGACCGTGTGTATTCCATACCCCTTGGGGGTGATGGAATTGATGCGTGGTCATCCAATCATTGGAGTTGGATGACCGCGATTAGATCATATTCGGCAAGCTAAGACCGTGTGTATTCCATACCGTTGGGGTGATGGAATTGATCTGTTTCAATCATGCTTGTGGAGTTGGATGATCGCGATTAGATCATATCCGAGAATGTTGATTATCTAGTATAACACAACCGAGAGGAAAGGAGATATGAAATTCACAGGAAGGGATGCATGCTCCAACCCGGAGGAATTTCATGCGTATTCACAGCACGGGATTTATTATGAAAATCCACCATCAACAGTTTTCTTAAGTAATGTTGATTATGCTAAGGAAAGGAGATACAAATGGCTCTTTTATCATTGTCTCTTTATCATTATGTCTCGCAGGTGCTTAGAAAGAAAAAGATCAATCCCAAGCAATCGTCAAATTCTCCCACCGAAGATTCTACGCACTTCGAGGATGTGAACAGTCAAGTGGATGGTGACGAGGATGTTTCCAATAAGGAAGAGCGGATTGAGACTTCTCCGCCCTTTCAAGAAGGAAATAGTGTTGTTGGTGGGGGCGTCGGTGGAGGTGATGGTGATCAGGCCACTGGTGGTGGTAGTGGTGATGAGGCCCCTGGTGGTGGTAGTGGTGATCAGGCCCCTGGTGGGGCTGTTAAGTCAAGTGGGGCAGCGGGTATTGAGGTTGGTGAAAATCTGATCGCAGAGGACAGTGGCATTGGCCTGCAGCGGGCCGTTGTAGACAAGGGCAAGGGAGTTGCTCTTGGTAGTAGTGACAAGGATGGGGATACTTACTGTGAGTTCTCCTTTGGTAAGGTTTTATCCAGGGAACAATCTTTTGACATGGCGCATGAGCTATAGGGCTTGTCTCGGATTTCAATCTGCTTTCATTTGGTGATGACCGGGATGTTCTTCAAGGTAGCTGCGGAGGTGGGTTAGTACGCGGATCGATCCGAGGTTTTGGCGGTTCATCCCGAGGGTTTTGTTGGCACTTCCTCCGCTGCTGGCGGGGCTTTGGTGCAAGGTAATACTGGTGCTTTACTTGGTGGGAAGCCCTCAGATGATTTCTCGCGGTCATTGACCGCAGATGGCGATGATGCTATTTTGGCTTGGCTTAAAAAGAAAGACTTGCTTGTCGTGTCGTATCCTGCCCCTGTGATTGAAGGGGAAAAGAGTTCGGACTCTTTTACTCGCAGCATATGGAGCTAACCTCTGAGGAGGTGGTAGGTGAAGAGTGGGACAAGAATCTTGTGGCCGGCGGGATTGATCTCGTGGTGAATCCTCCCTCTATAGTTGCTGGTATGATGGCTATTGCCGATGGGTACCGATCTGATTATCCCAGCGGTTATTGGAGGTTTGCCCGCTCTCTCTATCCCCGAGTTTACTTAGGTGTGTTATGTGAACTAATTTCCCTTTTTGATTGATAGATGATGAGGAGTGAGTATTGCAACCATAATCTTTACCGGCTCTTCAAGGCTAAGTCTCTCAAGCTAGAAGCGAAACTCCGCCATCGTGAAGAGGTGCTTTCGAGTGTTGAAGCTGCGGCCTCTGCTAAAGATAAGGAAATAGCAGAGTGAAGGGCCTAACATGCAAGGAGCAAAGCAGGACGTGGAAGAGGCAAAGCTGCGTTCTGAGCTAGCTTCGGTCAAGGGCAGGTTAGAGGTGGCTGAGAAGAATTCTTCATCTATTTCAGGTCTGCGTCTCCTTCTCTTTGATTATTAGATGTTCCTTATATGTTCTGAGTTATCTTCTTCTTCCCTCCTCCCATTTGTACTATCTTCGGTGGGTGGAATCCCTGAGTTGATGTGGCTTCGGGGTGAGAGAATTCGTCAAAAGGTCGTATTCTTTGAGTTAGTTGAAAAACTCAAGAGTGAATCAGCGAAATGGAATGCTCGCGCGGATGTCCATAATGCTATGGCCGAAGAATGGCGTAAGAAAAAGTTTTACTTGGTAGATTTGCAAAACCAAAATAACCATGACCGTCATTTATTCAATGGGGCTCTTTTATGGACGCGGGATAATCTTGAGAAAGCCCGCGGCCAGATTTCCGCTCTAGAAGTTAAGCTCAATGTCATGGAAAAAGAACTGCGGCAAGCGCGTTCTTCTCATCCCTCAGATGTGCGGGCTTATATGCAACGTCTTGCTAAGGAAAGAGATGACGCTAGGGCGGAATCTGGCGCTCTTAGTAGTGCTTTATCCGCGTCTCGAGCTGATGTGGCCCGTCAGGTTGAGTATGAGAAAAACTTAGAGGTGACTATATATCGTCTTAACAAGGGTTTGGAATCGAAGAATGATGAGGTTAACCGATATCATCATTCGAACTCGATGCTTCGAGACGACCTAAGCGCGAGTCAGCATGCTCATAATCTTCTGCAGGTAGATTATGATAGGTTATCAAATGAATATGATTATGCCGCAGAAGCACGGGACTCCGCGGTTTATCATTGTGAAGGTATACGTCTTTGTCATCGAGTGTGCTTTGTGTTGTATTTGTTATAATTGTCCTTTTCTAATATCATGAGCTCAAGGACATGACTTCGAGCTGCGGATGGCAAGTTTGCCGAAGCTCGGGCTAAGGTAGTTCAATTGGAGGGCCAAGTCAATTACCATCATGGTCTGGCCTTGTCTCGGGAGGAAGGCCGAAGCAAGCCAATCAAAAGGTGGACCATCTTTCCACTTCCCTAAATGGTGAGATGAAGAGTGTAGCCATAGGCTTCGTGGCTCGTAAGCGGTTGGCGAGAAAGAGATTAACAGGACTCTTGGTGAGATTGAGTTGGATCTCAAGAAGAACCATGGGCTAACCAAGAATTATACTCGTCGTCCCGTGCCCGTGCTCCCTTCAGGTTCTTCTGGCCCTTCCTCTGGTGGTAGTGTTCCTTCGTCGTTGAAGGATAAACCCGCGGATAATGCTCCTTCTCAGTAGATCATAGCTTTTTTGCTAGGGATTGATCTCAGTTGCTTATCCTTTTTGGCGTTTTTGCTACTTTTCTTGCTAGGCTTGTAATCAACTGTTGTGTACTAGATCAAACTTTAGCGTTTAAATCTGAATTTGAATTTTGTTGAATTCGCATCTATTGGCTTTACAAATCAAGTTAATATAATGATTAATTCCGTAGTGTTTATAATCCAAGGATGTTGAACCTTGGAATTTGAGAAAGTGTATTGTTCGTGCAATTCCGTAGGTTGATATCCCCGGAATTGTCTTGTGACCTTGCACCCCGTCCAGCTAATTCCTTGGCCAGAGGATTTCTGAACGGTAGGGGTCTGGCCGACGTTCAAGGATATATTCCATTGAGTTCGCGGCTTATAATATTGCTCGGGTATCCCGTTCTATGGGAAGTCACCCCCTGTTCGTACACTTATAGACGCTTATGGGGGAGTTAGAGAGATTGCATGTGTATGCTTTGTGCGGGATATTCCCGACATATTGCAGTGGGTATGATCCACGCTTTGTGCGGGACATTCCTCTTATTAAAGTATAATGCCAGTTCTTAATAATAGTAACTGCACAATGATTTACGTGGTTCGGCCCTAAGGCCTACGTCCACGGGGTAACGATAGTGTCGATATTTTATTAAGATGTGACATGGTTTTCAATGTACATTCATACTACGTTCCTTTGTTGATCTTCCTATGTACAGATGGGTATGTAAGTAGTATATACATGTGTCTCATATGGTATAGGTTGTGGGTTTTGAATAAATTGAAATGCGTGTGGGTAATGAATAGAATATGACACTTGAAGATGAAAGCTTGGATTGATTGAAAAGTTAAGGCGCGTTACTCCTTCATCAGAGATAGAAACATGTGGACTTGTAAGTCAATTTTCTTCCGAAATGCATACGCAGTGATAGATTACGGGTAGTATGGCTTGAGATATTTGGCATTCCACGGATGCATGAGGATTTCCCTTTTCAAATTACGCAGATAGTAAGAGCCATTTCCTGCGATGTCGTGTATTACGTAGGGTCCTCCCCAAGTTGGTGCTAATTTTCCCCACTTCTTTTCTCATTGGTATTGGGAATGGTCCTTAACACATACTGCCCCTTCTACAAAATTCCTAAGTTTCACTTTTTTGTTATATTCTCTGGCTAGCCTGCGCTGGTAGTTTTCCATTCTTTGCAGTGCCGCTTCTCTCCTTTCTTCGAGATCGTCAAGCTTTTCCAACATCATGTCCGTGGTGAGGTTCTTCTCCCATGCTTCTGTCTTTGTTGGTGGTAGTAGAATTTCCGTAGGGATTACTGCTTGCTCCATACGTGAGTAAAAACGGAGACTCTCCGTAGCCGATCTTCGAGTTGTCTGTATGCCCTGAGAACATTATGTAATTGCTCACACCACCGCCCTTGTACTCGTCTAGTTGTTTTTAAGGATAAGTGCCAAAGTTTGTTCGTGGCTTCGCTTGTCCATTGCTACGTGGGTATATGGGGTGGATTTGTTTTTTCGAATTTTGAGAGTGTCGAACAACAAGTCGATATTTTTTCCTTGCATTTGTTCATCCGTTGTCGGAAACTATCTCTCATGGGGATGCCAAACCGCAAATGATATTTTGAAAAATAAAAGTAAAGACGTCGAATCACGAATTCTTGCCGGTGCCTTGGCTTCTACCCACTTGTGAAGTAATCCGTTGCCACTATTAGGAATCTTCTTTTCCGGTCCCCCGATACGAAACGGGCCCACTATGTCGATACCCCATTTTGCAAAGGGCCACGGACTACCCACAGAGTTCAACTTTATGGCTGGGGCGTGGATTCGTCTGCCAAATCTTTGACATTCCTCGCACCTTTGCGCCATTCTGGCCGCGTCTCGGATCATGGTTGGCCAGTAGTAGCCCTGTGTCTTTGTCTTATCTGCAAGGGACCTCATTCCGCTGTGATTCCCCGCGTCTCCTCTATGGATGTCTTTCAAGATGCCATGTCCCTCGGATCGGGATAGGCAGCGACGAAGTGGCCCGAGGAATGATTTTCTCGTATAAGGTTCCGTCTCTTAGCTCGTACATCCCTGCTCGGATTGCACTTTCCTAGCTTTGTTTGGTGTCCGGGGAGTTTCCTTCCTCGAGGAAAGAATGGATTTCGATTCTCCAATCTTCTTCCCGATCTGTAATCGTCGTCCTCATCTGCTTGTCGCATGATGTCATCGTTCTGGAAGTCGTCGAATATGTGCTCTCCGATATCATCGTCAGAGATATCTTCCTCCCTAGACTTGCGTTGGTTAGCCGCGCACATCTCTTGGGGCTTGATGGATGGTTCGTACACTCTTGTTATCTTGATTGCTTTGACTTCCTCGTTCTTGAGCATGGCTGATATATATGCCAGGGCATCCGCGTGCCTGAGCTCCTTTCTACGCAGATGGCGGAACTTGATTTTTGGTATTTGGGAAATCAACATTTGCACCAGAGCCATGTATGCCATTAGTGTCTCGTCGTACACATTGTATTCGTAGCCTATCTGCCGTATGATTAGTTGTGAGTCACTTGTCAACCGCACTTCTTGTATCCCCATTTCAATTATCAAGCGGAGAGCATGGACCACTCCTTCGTACTCTACGATGTTATTTGTATGGCCTTCAAATTCCAATCTGAATGCGTGTACGATCCTATCCCCCGCGAGTGTGGTGATGACGATGCCTATCCCCGCGCCCTCTTTATTTTTGGAGCCGTCAACAAAGACCTCCCATTGTCGTGGGTTTACCGGTTCAAGAATATTATTTGGCTCCTTTTGCTTTTCTATTTCTGGGGCAGCCGCGGCCCTCCATCCTTGTATGCGCACCTCTTCTTCGTCGTCCAAAGGTAGGTGCGCTAGGAAGTCCGCTAACACTTGCGATTTCGAGAGTGTTGAAGCTCATAGTGGATGTTGAATTGGTCGAGGTACGTGCTCCATTTTGCTATGCGTCCTACCTTTCCCGCCCCTTTGAGGATGGCTTCTAAGGGTGCTCGACATGGGATACGTATGTCATGCGTTAAGAAGTAGGTCCTCAGCTTTAAGGTAGACCATACGATGGCTAAAATCAGTTGTTCGATTCTTGTGTAGTTTCTTTCCGCAGAATTCAGGGTCTTGCTGACATAGTAGATTGGCTGCTCCTCCCTTGTGTGGGTCCTGACCAGTACTGCGCTTACCACATCGTCTGTTGCTGCGACGTACAATGCCAAGACTTCGCCAGGGTCTGGTTTCTGAAGGATAGGGATCTCCGCTAGGTATTGTTTGATGCCTAGGAAGGCTTCTTCGCATTCTGCAGTCCATTCAAATTTCGTCCCCTTCTTTAGTATGTTGAAAAAGGGTTTGCATTTATCCGAGGATCTCGAGATGAACCTTCCCAGAGCTGCTAGGGATCCATTGAGCTTTTGTACTTCTTTTAGATTCTTGGGAGATGGCATGTCTACTATGGCTCGGATTTTTTGCGGGATCTACTTCAATGCCCCTTTTTGTCACCAGGTACCCAAGGAATTTTCCGGATGTTACTCCGAAGGTGCACTTCTCCGGGTTTACCTTCATATTGTGTTCTCTCATGGCTTCGAAGATGTCCCTCAGGTCTTGGTGATGGTTCTTCCTCAATCTGCTTTTTAAGAGCATATCATCAACGTAGACCTCCAAGGTCCTGCCAATCCATGGCTTGAAAATGGCATCGACCATCCTTTGGTATGTTGCTCCCGCGTTCCGTAGCCCGAAAGGCATCCTCACGTAGCAATAGAGGCCGTGGGGTGTGTAAAATGCCGTATGTTGCTGATCTTCTTCCGCTAAAAATAGTTGATTGTACCCGGAGTATCCGTCCATGAATGATAGCTCTTCGTATCCTTCTACTGCGTCGACTAGTTGATCAATGTTGGGTAGTGGGTAACTGTCCTTGGGGCACGCTTTGTTCAAGTTGGTGAAGTCGATGCAGATTCTGACCCCACCACTCTTCTTTGGCACTATTACCATGTTAGAGATCCAAGTAGGATATTTGACTTCTTTTATGAAACCAGCCTCCAACAGCTTTCGCATCTCTGTTTCTACTGCTTTGTGATACTCCGTAGCCACCTTTCGTATCTTTTGTCTTACCGGGGGTATGCCAGGTTTAATGCGCAGCTCATGTTGTACTGTCTTTGGGTCTATTCCGGGCATGTCAGATAGTTTCCACGCGAAGATGTCCGCGTATTCCTTTAGTAGTTTCACCAGCGAGGCTTCGCGTTCTTTGTCCATTAGAGTTACTATCTTGATCTTTTTTGGATTCTCCTCCGTCCCTATGTTAACTTCCTTCACCGCCTCCAAGGATGTGAATGTGGGTTTTGGTTCCCCAAGGTGAGGAACTTTCTTTAATTGCTATTTGGTAGGCTCGGATTCTTTGTTTGCGAGAGCATCCTGGTTAGCGGTTGATGTTGATGCTTCCGTGTTCCCTACGGAGTTCCCCTTGGACAAGCTTTTCCCTGAGATTCCTTCCAAGTATTCATCGATGGCTTTGTCTTTGGATGTTGTCTTGTTCCGAGCCCTACGGGTTCTTCTTTTCTCATCTTCTTCATTGTTGAGTTGTATTTGCATTGCCTGGCATTCCTTTGCGGAAGCTTGATCACCCTTGATCTCCATTACTCCTAGGGGAGTAGGAAACCTAAGGTATTGATGGTAGGTGGCTGCGACTCCCTTAAGCTTGTGGACCCATCTTCGTCCAATAATGGCATTGTAGGGTGAAGGCGCGTCCACCACACCAAGCGAGTGTCAACTTTCATGGGACTGCTTCCACCTGCAAAACAATATCCCCGAGAGGCTTCGTAGCCGTACCATTGAACCCATAGATGGTATAGTGCGAGGTCAAGAGTTGCTCGTCATTAAGCTCCATACGTTTGAAGGTATCGTAAAACAGGACATTTACGGAGCTCCCTCCATCGATGAGGATTTTCTTTATGTTGCATCCTGCGATTGGCAAGGTGAGAATCAAAGGATCATTGTGATCTTCCATGTCATCCTCAATGTCCGCGACCTCGAAGGTTAGAGGTGCGTCCATCCATTCTTCGTGATCTTCCACTTCTTTCCCGTCTAAATTGTAAAGCTCACAATAGTCTTCAAATTGCTTCCTCAATCTTTTCCCTATTTGTGCGATTAGGGTTGGTTTTTGCTTTCGAAGCGAGGATATAGTATTCACCCGGCCGATTTCCCTCGGCAATTGGACCTGTTTGCTGCGTTTGGTTCTGTCTTCCGCCCCAGCCTTCTCTACATATTTTTTGAGATCCCCTGCATCTATCAGCTTTTGTATCATTATCTTGAGATTTTTGCACTTCTCTGTTGGGTGCCCGTAGAAGCAGTGGAAATCACAGTACTCTTTGGATTCTTCCGAGGCCGGTGGTTGCTTCCCCTTAGACCAAGGCCAGTCTAAGTTTTCGCGGTCCTTGATCTCCTTTAAGATGCGTGAGTAGCTGGTGTTGAGCTTCGTGTAGACTCGGTCTTCAAATTTTCTACCACTTCTTTTGTGGTCGTCTTTCTGATCTTTTTCGCGCCCGCTGGGTCTGTTTGCTTGTTCCGCGGAGTTGGTCCGTGGAGGTCGTTGAGCCTGTGCTCTTGGGTTCTCTCGTTGAATTTCTTCCAACCTTGCATGTTTTTCGATGATGATCCACAAATCTCCCTCTGTGGTTGGGGTGGTACCGTGGATTTCGACAAACAATGGGCTCATCCTGTCAAGTCCCCATTTGTAACAGTTAATACTCACCACGGGGTCCACATGTCCTATGGCTTGACATATCTTGTGCCACCTATCCGTGTATTCTCGAATGGACTCCTTATATTTGATTGCAAGCGAGAAGAGCTTGTCCATCCCTGTGTTCACAACCTTGTTATACATGTAGGTGGCCAAGAACTTTTCGGTGAGCTGATCATACGAATCAATGCATCCTGGCTTGAGGTTATCAAACCAAGATAACGCGGAGCCTTTCAGGCTTGAAGGGAAGTATCTGCATAGTATAGCTTGTCCACGGGCAGCGGGATCCGTGGACCCGTCGTAACACTCAAAGGATGGGACCGGACACTTCTGCGGAATGGTAGCCGTAGCCAACTGCCGTGCTAGTGGGGTAGTGTTGGCCTCCTTCATAACCTGTTCTAGTCTTCCACCTCCTTGCCTGGTCTTGATTTGCTTGATCTCTGCTAGCATTTCTTCACGAAGACTCTCCATTGCCAGACAGTGCTCGTTCTGAATGGAAGACCGCGTCTTCCTTGTAGGTTGTGACATCGTGGCCTCCTCTTCATCATAGTAGTCTGAAGTTTCCGGATGGTAGTCTGGGTCGGACCTTATATTGTTCCGCGCACCTCTTTGGGGTATTCCTCTTTGATTGACTACCGCAGGGATGTTTTCGAGGATCATCCTCCGGTCTCTATTCTGTACCGCAGAGTTAGCCTCGTGCTGCTGATTCTCTAGCTCCGCGCTTTGGAGGATCTTCTCTCTTAATTGCTGGTTCTCTTGGGCTAGTAAGGCCACCGCGTCCGCGTATGTCTGCTGATTCCTTTTTAGGTCTTCTAGTTGCGCCAATATTTGCGCAGACTGGTTTGAATCTTGATTTGGCGTTCCTATCTGTAACTGAGCTTGTCCCTCGGGGGCCGCGGTATTGATTTCATCCACTAGCCGTATATCCGGCTCGATCATTCCGTAGGATCCTGCTTGCAGTTGTGCGTTTTGTTCATTGGTCGGCGGCATCCCGTAAGGAAGGTTCTGGATTACTGATTCTGCTACTGCTTCTCGAGGCTCAGTGGGCCTGGTTGTAGCTGTCACTTTGGAGGCGACCACTTGAGAAGCTCCTACGTTAGGTGTAGCAGCTCTTGCCGCCGCGGCCTTCTTTGCTTCCATTGCAATGATGCCCGCATCTAAAAGTGATGTGCTTTCCGCTCCATTCTGCGTCTTGTCCCTGGGCTATGAGTCCTTCACCCTTCTCGTTTGCTCCTTGTTACTACCGACATAGTCCTAGGCGCCTCTTTTGAAGGTACCTTTGTCTTCCCCTGTATCTTTGTTCTTTTCCATTGTAATATTCTCTGCAGAGAAAGCATGAAGGTAAACCGAGACAAAAAGTCCACGGGTTAGCTGTTAGTTCAAACTCGATTTCCTAAGCTCGATTTCTAGTGGCAAAGAGTGTATTCAAGAAATTGGTTTAGCGAATGATATGAAAAACACAGACGGATGTGCGGAATTAATTGGAATAAGGTCCATGGGTTGTTGTTTTGCAAAAAACCCAGATCTATTGGTGGAAATTATGTGTGAAATACTAGTTAAAACATAGATCCGTTGGTTAGAAGTTATACAACGCCCAGATCTGTTGGTAGAAAATACAATGGACATAAATATGTGCGAAAAATAGCCCAAAACACAGATATGCTAGTTAAAGGTTGTAAAAGACCCAGATCTCATTTGGTAGAAAGTACAAAGAATACAGATATGTGCGAAAAATGAGTTTAAACACAGATCTGTCTATGTTCTAAGTAAATTTTTTGAGGTAGAGGCTATAAAGCCACAGGAAAAGATAAATCTGTTTCTAGCGCCATATTGTGAACACGAAAATCACGTAGGCAACCACGTGTTCACAAACAATATTTGCGTGAATTGAGTATACGCATTAAGGTGTGAATATTGCATAAAATACATAGGTAGATGTTGATTCATTGATTCCAAACCCCGCGGGTTTGTCATGATCTCATCAACATCCAGAACGGTAGATCTAAGAAGTAAACACATAAACAAAGATATATTAGTGCTAAACGTAAAGGAGACAATGATTTACATGGTTCAACACTAAGGCCTACATCCATGGGTCTGGGGATATTCACTATGAAGTAATGGTTACAAGAATAGTCGCAAGACTTTTAGTGTTCATCAAACCCGCAGGTTGATACTTACTTCTCACTGATTTCTCTCCTATACTCTAGTTCTCTCTCCTATGTTCCCCCCCCCAATCTTTGGAAAGGACATGTATATATATAGCTAATCTAAGTGGGTCCCTTGGAAAAGAGTTGTTGAAGTCTTATCTTCTTGTGTTCTGTGCATAATCCGCGGACTTCCTTATCATTCCGCGCCTTCTAGTGTTTCTGTGTTCATTACGCTGACCAGCCCTCGCTCTCTCTGTTGATCATTTGACACGTGCCCTCTGAGCAGCATTAAATGCGAGTGGTTGGGGCGGTCCAATCTGCGCCAGGCGGTGTCAGTCTTCCCTTGTCACGTCTGTGTCAGTTGGACCTTCCCCAGCCGTTGATTATGCCTCATCTCGTGATGAGATAAAGTGTAGCAGAGTAGTTCTTTGGTGTTACGTGGGGATATCTTCCTTTGATACTCCTTCATCTTCGACCGTTGAACTTGACAGATGGCACGCCGTCTAGATCCTATGGATGCCCCTATGTGTCATCCATTTTTATGACGTGGCCTCCACGTGGGCTTTTCTAGTACACGTGGTGAGGGAGATAAATAAGTGTACTTACAGATACTTCATCTTATAATTTGTGAGTCCTGTCGACCCTTGGTATGAGCAGTATCTGTATTGCTGGTTGTATTCAAAACCGATGGATGCACTCCGCGTAGAAGAGAAACATAGAATCGATCGTCGGGAGATCCTACTTAGAAGATTATTCTTTGAGCTCAACTGCAAATTCTCTTGGTCTCTCTTTATTTTTATTTTTCTAGATTGGCTTTCTAGCTGGCAACGGAGCTGGGGATTGGAAATGAATTGGCAGAGTGGAAGATCGGAGCCATCATCAGCTGGGTGATCGTCTCCATCGGATTTGCTCGCACCATCCTTAATGGACTTGAATCGGGCTATGCAGTGGTGACATAGCGGCTTTACAACAACATTGATGATTCCGCTGTTGCAGCTACGTATCATCTTTTTAGAAACTATGAACTGGGCTATGTTGTTGGGAGCGTTCATGAACAATTGTATAAGCTCTCTTAACCCTATTAGGGTGCCAGAGGCATGTAGGAGTAACATGTACTTCAGAAGAAGAGGGAGATGGAGATGAGAGATGTGTTGCAGGAATGTGATTAGGCCAAGCCAAAAGAGTACTAGTAGCAGTATTAGACTTTAAGGTAGGAAACATAGCACCAGAATCATTAGGAAATGGAAATAGAGACTCATCAAAGATAACATGACGAGATATATAGATCTTGTTGCTCTTAACTTCAAGACACTTATAGCCCTTATGTCTATCACTATAGCCAATAAAAATACAAGGTAGTGTTTTGGGCTGCAATTTATTGTGGCGAAAGTGATTTAGTAGAGGATAATAGCGGCAACCAAAGGCTTTTAAAAAGGTATAATCAGGAGAACGATTATGAACTGTAGAATAAGGAGAGTGATTGGATAAAATAGGACAAGGAAGACGATTTATCAAGTACACAACGGTTGCATAAAACTCATCCCAAAAACTCTCAGGAAAACCATTTTGAAGCATTAAAGCTCGACCAGTTTCAGTAATATGACGAATCTTTCGTTCAGCCAGGCCATTCTGTTGAGGCGTGCTAGGACAAGAAGATCTACTGAGAATGCCATGCTCAGTTAAAAAAGATTTTAATGGTTCAACGTATTCAGTGCCACCATCAGTTTGCAACACTCGTATGGTTGTTGAAAATTGAGTTTCAATCATAGCTTTGAAGTTAAGAAAGCAACGAAACACTTGTGTTTTGTCAGATAAAAAATATATCCAAGAAAAACGAGAACATTCATCAACAAACAAGAGAAAGTATCGAAAACCACAAGTAGATAAAAACGGTGCAGGACCCCATAAATCTGAGTGTATAACAGAGCCAATTGTATTAGAATAAATGCTTCGAGATGAAAAAGGTAGACGATGATGCTTAGCACCAACACAACTAGAACAAATGGAACTAGATAAAGAAGAACGAGAATCTAATGATAAACTGGACTTAAGAGACTGGAAGACTGCATTGTTGGGATGGCCTAAACGCATATGCCACACAGTTGGGCTAGCTCGAATGCCAATGGTGGCTGCGGAAAAAGCTGGGACATAGGATGACGAAGATGGAGAGGAAACACTGGAGAAGATAGGGTACATGCCAGCTTCATTCTTGCCCTTGTATAGAAGAGTTCCCGTTAGCCGATCCTATATACAAAAACCATGACGATCAAAGTGAAAAACACAGTCAGAATCTCGTGTAAGTTGGCCAACGGATACTAAACTTTTAGCAAGAGAAGGAACATAAAGAGTGTTCTTCAGGGTCAACTTTGAGGAAGGTGGGGTAAGAGTTACATCACCAATTCCCGTGATGGGTAATAGTTTACCATCACCAACAAGAACTGTATCATTACCATTATAGTCAAGACGATTGGTCATCTGCGAAGAGTCAGATGTCATATGGGCAGAAGCAGCTGTGTCAGCAAACCATTGATTCTCATACGACATAGGTTGAATCTGCATTGCTGAAAAAACCTGTGGGAGATCAAAATTCGATGCTGGACTGAGACGGTGACAAGTCTGTGTTGTATGGCCTCTCGTATTGCACCACTGACAAGTGACAACTTGATTTTGAGGTGGAGAGCCAAGGATAGATCCAACTTGATTATTACGACCATAAGATGGACGTCCATATGATGAATTTTGATGTCCACCAGAGGGTTGAAAACCATTGTTGTTACCACGACCATTACTATTATTCCATCTAGTATTCCAGTTTTGGTTATTATTGTTCCAGCCATTATTCCAAGTATGTCGACCCCCAAAACTGTTATTACCACCACGATGTTGATTTGAATAAGAACCACGACCATAGTTTCCACCACGACCACGAGGAGAATTGTTATGTAAGCCACGACCACGACCAGAGTTATTGTATGGATTTGAATTTTGATGTTGACCACCACGACCAGTAGAAGCACCAGCAAAGAAGGATACCAGACTTTGAATGTCAGTAGCATGTGTTTGTAAATTTTTCAGATATTGAAGATGAGATTCATGATGTAAGAGCAAGGCATGAAGCTCAGTAAAGGTAGGAAGAATAATACGGGATATGACTGCTGTGTAGATGTTAGACCAATCAGCACCCAAGCCACGTAGTGTCGTAGAGACAAGCTCAAGATCAGACACCGGTTGAAGAACAGCTGCTAAGGAATCGGATATTTCCTTTATCTTCAAAATATACTCTGAGATTGACGAATCACCTTTTTGAATAGTTGACAAGCTTGCTTTCAGTTGGAGAATACGTGCAGGATTAATTGTTGCATAGGTAGAACGAAGATAGTTCCAGACGTCACGAGAGTTTCCACGGCGTGCACATTCAGATTTCATAGTTTCAGTAAGAGAACAATTGAGCCATGACATGATTGTTTGATCAATAACTTCCCATTCCTCATAGGATGGGTTGGGAGTTCTAGCTTGAGTTTCCTCATTAATAAGTTCTTTTGTTGGTATTTCACGAGTCATCAAGATATTTATAAAGCCTTTGTGATTTAAGAATAGGAAGAATCTGTAATTCCCATAGAAGATAATTGGTTCTATCTAAGAGAACTATTTTAGTTGAAGAAGGTATGAAGGGTGATTTTTCGAACAGAGAAGGACAAGAGTTAGACATAAGAGAACCTATGCTTTGTGAGATAGATGCAGTGATAGTTGGAGAACCAAAGCTTTGATCAGAAGCCATAGTACTAGAGGTAGAAGAAGCCATAGTACTGGACGTAGAAGAAGCAGATGAAGATGATTGAGCTGGTGAAGTCATGATGAAGAGAAGAAAAGGCTAGGGTTTTGAAAAAAAAATAATTTTGAGGCTAGGGTTTTGGAGAGATCGTTCTGGCTCTTGTTACCATGAACAATTGTATAAGCTCTCTTAACCCTATTAGGGTGCTAGAGGCATGTATTTATATTAAGCTTAATGGACATATTACATTGGACTCTTTACAGGAAACCGACTTATATGTATGGACTCTATATGGACCAAACTATACATTGGACTATATTCTTCAGTTCATCTTTGCTTGAACTTAAGCTACTGCTAGTGCTTTGCATTCACGGGGATAAGAGCTTCAAACTGCTTCACAACTGAACTTTGGCATCTTAGCATGAACGTGAGACACATCATCAGAGAGATGGTGAACATCATCAGAGTAGAGAGCCGAAAATAAAAAGCTTTATCTTCGGAATGGGGGATTGGAGTAATCATCGTCATGGGACTTGACATCGTGTCTTCGTGGATCATCGTCATTGCAAGATTTTGGCTCATCGGTCTGCGGAGATCATCGAACTTTGCGATATCTTCAACTTTGGTATTCCAGCTTTGACCGAAGCTACATCATCGGGGTGGAGGATCAGAGCTATCATCAGCTGGTCTTGAGCCGGGGCTTCTTAGCAACGTTGAGTCGAGCTATGCTGCGGGGAGCTTTAGTCTTCACTTTGCCTGTGCCGACTTATTTTGGTTCTTGAAGCACGCCGTAGTTGCTGGACAAAGCTCTGTAATTGGTTGATTGCTCACTATCCTTAGCCATGGACCGTACTGCAGATGTCTCTATTTGGGGTTCTTTTGGTAGCATGTCAACGTCATTGTCATCGTGCCAAATGTCTCTCCTTTATCGTGCTGTGGATGCGATCTCCATCTTAGATTGTTGTTCTACTTCTTAAATTGAGTTGATATGTATCAGCTGGTCTCCTCGCCAAGTTACATTGTCGTTACTGAACTTTATATCACCGTGATTGGACTTTGGCATCTGGCATCGTCGTCGCAGTACTCGATCGTTTTTATCCACTGAGGCCGTCCCCTAAGCTCTGGACTTGTGTATAAACAAAACAAGTGACTATGTGTGTGATGTTGAACTTCGTCCGTGGGATGGAGTTGCATCAGCAAAGTGTGGGACCGAAGCTACGTCGTCGTAGTAGAGTGAAGTCGAAGTTGTATCGTCGGGATGAGTTTTGCATGTATCTTCGTAATTGAGCTGGGAACTGGGTGAACTGTGCTTGGCGTTGCTTTTGTCATGTCATCGTCCTTGTATTAAGCATCCCCATCGGGCTTTGTAGCATCATCGGAATTTGCATCGACTGTACTCCAAGTACCTTCAGCATCGTTGTTGGAATCTCATCCCTTAAGGTAGGACTTTGCACCATCGTCATCGTTGTCGGCGTCCATCTTAGGTTCATCTTCGGCTGACTTTGCTTTGTCTGCATCAGGATTTAGATCATCGGGTTTCTTCTTACATCTTTGTCAGTCATCATCATTGGTCTTAGCATCGTTAACATCGGATTTTTGCTCACCGTCTTCCAATCGTCCCGAGACTTTATATCTATGTACGTACGTCTTTGGAGCACCTCCACCGGATTTTGAATCATCGTTGTAAGGCTTTTGCTTGGGATGCTGAAGGGAAGCTTAGAAGTTAGGAATCAATCACCGAACTTCCTTCACAGCAACGTTGGAAGCTTGCATCGCGTCGAGGTCATCATGGTTGTACATTCGGTTGTCGTGTAAGTCTTACGGGATCATCATATTCAGATTATAGGAATTACTATTTAGTACAATTTTTCATGGCCCAGTTAATGGCTAGTCCACCCATGAAAAATATTTACTCGTTAGTCCAATTATTTACTCGCTAGTCCAAAAACTTTGTGGAGATTATAAAGTGTGTTTTCTAAATGCCTAAAACAACCTTACAGATCTAATTAGTATCAACACATGCAAATATTACTAGTAATATGTTACTACATACTAGTAGTATCAATATGGTCATATTACATATCAATATGTACTATATTAATAGTAAAAAAGAATATGTTACTCGTAAATTAAGTAACTACTCTACTATACTAGTAGTAACATGTGTACTACTAGACTAGTAAACTAGTTTACTAGTATACTAGTAGTAACTAGTAATATACTAGTAGTAAACTAGTATACTAGTAGTACTAATAAGAGCAACCACAACGGGCGAGTAAACCTATTTATTTGGTAAAAAAGCATGACGTAGTGGGACGGACTATCGACTAAACCCAGACCATCGACTAAATCCCAGACTATATTTGGTCTGGGACCAAGACCAAGCCCAAATATATAGTCGAGCGAACGTATAGTTAACGCCCCACACCAGGCGTTAACTATACCTCCGCCCCATTTATTTTTTTTCTTTATGGTGGGGCGGTTGTTCATAAGCTCTCCCCATAAATTGTTATTGTTTCTCTTGAGTGGGGCGGGCTTTATACCTTCGCCCCATAATTTTTTTTTTCTTTTTTTCAATTACATGAACAAGATCTCGCTCCATCGGGCGAACTTATAATCTGCGCTCCACCATCGGGCGAACTTATAATGCACGCTCCACCATCGGGCGAACTTATAATGCACGCTCCACCAAATTTTGTCTTCTACCCGTAGTGTCACAACACGGACTAAACCCAAATTTTGGTCTTTTTTTCCCTCTTTGGTCTTTGGTTATACTCGCACCACTGCAGTTGCTCTAACATAATATATATTAACTAGTAAACTAGTAATATACTAGTAAACTAGTTTACTAGTATATTAGTAGTAATTAGTAATACACTAGTAGCATATTAATATGTAATATCAGTATATAACATACTACATACTAATATGACACTACATATTAATATGTAGTGTCAATATATAACATACTACATATTAATATGTAGTATCAATATATGACATATTGCTACTAGTAACATATGTTACTACATACTACATTTGTTCTATATATATATGTTACTACATACTACGTATTAATACTAGTATACTACTAGTTACTAGTATTAATACTAGTATGTTACTACATACTATATTTGTTCTATATATGTTACTACATATTTTACTACATACTACATATTAATACTAGTATACTAGTAAATTAGTATTAATACTAGTATATATGTTGCTACATATTACATATGTTACTAATAATATACATAGTATATTATATGTTAGGGTTAGTAGAGTAATTTTACTCTTTTCAAATCTTTTTTGGACTAGGGAGTAAATATTGTTTCCCGATGGACTAGCCACTAATCCGGGTCGGGTTTTGGATCGTCCGGGAGAAGTCTTTGGACACCGTCTTCGTAGCAGGACTTGGGCTCTTTGTCGTCATCAGGGGTGAACCATCGTTCGTCGGACTTGAGCCGGGCTACGCTGAGGTTACATAGCTGGATTGGACCCAGAGCTTTATAGTATTTTGAGCTTGTATTTGGAGAGGGGTTAGCTATATTACACTACATTGTGTAATTTCTTTGACATTTATCGGTCCTTGGTACCTGCAAAATATTAAGCAAATAGTTCGTTGAAATTTCACATCATGTTGCCCTGGTAATCCCCTGTACTGAGTTGTTGCATGTCTGCTAGTCGAACTACGATGGTTGCTATGATTCCCTGCTACTCATCAACTTTTAGCTTTTTTCATAACTTTTAGCTTGAACTGGACAGCGACTTTGGTGATCCACCTTGTACCGGAGTTATATCGTCGGAGTGGAGCTGGAGGACCGGAGCTTTATCTTCGGAATGAAAGGTTGGGGCCATCGTCGTTGCAGGAGCTGCATCATCGTCGGACTTTGCATTTTGGGAAGCAATCGAGCAACATCACCTTGTACTTCGATTTCAGCAACAACATCGGGTTGTACTTTGATTTTAGCAACAACATCGGGTCAGCTGTGTAATTGCTCCATTTTTTTTAAGCTGTGTACGTCGTCAAACTCCTTGGTCGCAAACTAGAGGATATGACTGCTAAAAACGGTGGTGGAGTTGGTCCGCTGTATGCTGCGTTAGATATCCGATGGTAGTGTTCGTTGATAATGTCCGGTGCTTGTATGTGGTAACCTCTTGTTTGGAGAAGTATCAGTTTGTACTTCGGGTAGCTGCCTATCCCTGCAAGTTGGTAAAAGCATGGAAACAATAGGGACCTCGAAAAATTAAATGGTGTTAGTTGGAAATCGATTGGAACTAGTTGAAACAAATCTCAAGGTTATTCTGAGAAGTAATTAAAAAACGGTGTTTCATTGAACCGGGAATAATACCCACTCCATAAACGATGTTTCGTAAAAGTTAAATGGGAAAGCTATAAGTGGGATTTAATGCCCACTCCATAAACTTCATAAACAGTATAAAATTGAATAGATTTAGAACAGGTAGAAAACAACACAAAACAAAAAAAGAGAGAAGATTCACTGAACCGTTTTTTTTTTTTTTAATCAAATATATAAGTGTTTGCAGTATTTTGTACTAAACTATGATAAGCTTATAAAACCAAAGCTTCTGAATCTGCCCAACACTTTCAGATCTGGGTTTCCACACATTAATATTAGATTTTGGGTGGCACACGTCAAACTTTCCATGTTAAACAACAAATCGAAAGAAATCTCAATAGAGAAATGTAAAAATTAAAAACCAATTTGAGAAATTAGAAAAAAGCTTGAAAAGATAATAGAGTTGGAGAAGGTAGAATAAATTCTTTACCCACTCCCTTGAAAAGATAATAGAGTTGAGAAGGTAGAATAAATTCTTTACCCACTCCCTGTTTTTAGCGCCAAATTGTTACTACCATTTTTCTAGTAGCAACAACCAAATGAACAAGATCATTGGATCTTGATTTAAACCATAAAACAGTAAGTAAAATATGACATATAAACAAGTAAATAAGAGATTCACACAAAGATAATTAACGTGGTTCGACAACGGAGTGTCTACATCTACGGGAAGGTAAAAGAAAGATTTATTATGGTTTTGATCTGTTACAAGGTTGATGAACTCCATTAATGATAATGAAGTCCAGTGAAAATCTTCAGTAACACTGGTATAACACTGGTAAAACGCTGGTGTTGATGGTGGTTTTTAGCTTAGGGGTAAAATCGTAAAACCCTAGTCAGACAGTGACGTCACAAAACTTGAGTAATAATGTCCAAACCAAGCACATTTATTGAACCCTTTAATTTGTCTGCAAGAAAATTACCAGGGTACCTTTTTTAATCTTTGATTAGGGTTTCGACAGGCCAAAACCCTAATTCCCACACCGCATGTGCCAATGGCTAACCATGCCAGCCACACCTACTGCGCCAAAGCATGCCAACCATGCTAGCCGCATCCATGTGCCAATGGATAACCATGCCAGCCACACCTACCGCGCCAAAGCATGCCAACCATGCTGGCCGCATCCCTGTGCCAATGGCAAACCAGGCCAGCCACACCTACCGCGCCAAGGCATGCCAACCATGCTAGCCGCATCCCCTGTGCCAATGGCAAACCATGCCAGCCACACCTACCGCGCCAAGGCATGCCAACCATGCTCATTTGCACCCAAAGTGCCAATGGCAAACCATGCCGACCACCGCGCCAAAGCATGCCAACCATGCTTTAGCGCCCCCGGCGCCAATGGCAAACCATGCCAGCCACACCTACCGCGCCTTGCCAAACGTACCTTGCCATGGCCCCATGCCAACCTAGCCGCGCCACCTTGCTGGCCTTACCTACGCGGCTACCAAAAACGAAGGCGTGCGACAATCAACGGTCGCCCTTCAATCCCAGGAGCAAATCATAGCCGTCCGAGGTTACCAAACGACCTTTGGCCCAAAACCCTAGCTTGGTCACGAACCTAGCTAAGCTAGCCACGCCATGCGCCCATGGCAAACCCTTGGCCCCACATGCCAAGCCAAACCTAGCCAAGCTAGCCACGCCATGCGCCCATGGCAAGCCCTTGGCCCCACATGCCAAGCCAAATCGCACCTAGACAAGCTAGCCACGCCATGCGCCCATGGCAAACCCTTGGCCCCACATGCCAAGCCAAACCTAGCCAAGCTAGCCACGCCATGCTCCCATGGCAAGCCCTTGGCCCCACATGCCAAGCCAAATCGCACCTAGCCAAGCTAGCCACGCCATGCGCCCATGGCAAACCCTTGGCCCCACATGCCAAGCCAAACCTAGCCAAGCTAGCCACGCCATTCGCCTATGGCAAGCCCTTGGCCCCACATGCCAAGCCAAATCGCACCTAGCCAAGCTAGCCACGCCATGCGCCCATGGCAAACCCTTGGCCCCACATGCCAAGCCAAACCTAGCCAAGCTAGCCACGCCATGCGCCCATGGCAAGCCCTTGGCCCCACATGCCAAGCCAAATCGCACCTAGCCAAGCTAGCCACGCCATGCGCCCATGGCAAACCCTTGGCCCCACATGCCAAGCCAAACCTAGCCAAGCTAGCCATGCCATGCGCCCATGGCAAACCCTTGGCCCCACATGCCAAGCCAAACCTAGCCAAGCTAGCCACGCCATGCGCCCATGGCAAACCCTTGGCCCCACATGCTAAGCCAAATTGCACCTAGCCATGCTAGCCGCACCATGTGCCAACGGCTTGCCAAACCCTTGGCCCCACATGCCAAGCCAAGCCACACCTTGCCTTGGCACCTAGCCATGCTAGCCGCACCATGTGCCAACGGCTTGCCAAACCCTTGGCCCCACATGCCAAGCCAAGCCACTCCTTGCCTTGGCACATAGCCATGCTAGCTGCACCATGTGCCAACTGCTTGCAAAACCCTTGGCCCCACATGCCAAGCCAAATCGCACCTAGCCATGCTATCCGCACCATGAGCCAACGGATTGCCAAACCCTTGGCCCCACATGCCAAGCCAAGCCACACCTTGCCTTGGCACCTAGCCATGCTAGTCGCACCATGTGCCAACGGCTTGCCAAACCGTTGTCCCCACATGCCAAGCCAAACCCTTGGCACCTAGCCATGCTAGCCGCACCATGTTCCAACGGCTGGCCAAACCCTTGGCCCCACATGCCAAGCCAAACCGCACCTAGCCATGCTTGCCGCACCATGTGCCAACAGCTTGCCAAACCATTGGCCCCACATGCCAAGCCAAGCCACACCTTGCCTTAGCACCTAGCCATGCTAGCCGCACCATGTGCCAACGGCTTGCCAAACCCTTGGCCCCACATGCCAAACGCACCTAGCCGCGCCACCATGATGGCCTTCCCTACGCGACTACCAAAACGAAGGCGTGCGACAATCGACGGTCCCCCTTCATTCCCAGGAGCGAATCCTAGCCCTCCAAGGTTACCAGACGACGCATGGTAACCTTAAGCCCGAAAAACCTAAGTTTGGCCACGCCAAACCACGCCATGCCAACGGCATGCTAACCTAGCCGCGCCACCATGCTGGTCTTCCCTATGCGGCCACCAACGAACGAAAGCGTGCAAAGATCAACGGCTACCTTTCCACTTAAGATACAAAATCTCGACCGTCGAAGGTCACCAAGCTACCAAGTCTCCCGAGCTCGACTTTCCAGGCAACAACCCTATGCTACATGTTTTCTACAAAAACATTCGAGACATCAACACATATCACAAACTGGGGGATCCTCTTTGGGTATTGGTTTGGCGGTTTACAGCGTGCGGCGTATACTACGCCGTCATAAGGAAGTGTCATAAGGGTGAGGCGGTTAGTAAATACAGGGAGTTAAAAGTGAAACGTTCATGGGACATCAATTTCATACGCTAATGTTTTTATGGAACATCAATTCCATGCGTTAACGATTTTATGGAACATCAAATTCCAAGCATACAGTTACCACCTCCTCCCATTTACTTACCCATTTTTCCATTCCTTAATGAGACCAGGGTACGTTTCACTTCGACTTGTATAAATAGGTCTTACCTATTTCCAAAGAACAACAAGTTCATTCGGGGAATACACAACACTCAGAAAATATTTGCTAGCTTACCATTTGTTAGCCTTCCCACTTTTCTCGATACAAGTCGTAGTAACACAACTACTCTTCCAGAATCAACTATTCTGGTCTCATCGCTTTCCTTGCTTCCCTCCCCAAAACCAACCCATTCTCCTTCACTTTGTGACCGAAGCAAGTCTGGAACGGCCATTTCTTGGTTTAGGCCGGACTTGTACAGATTGATCTCTCGAATCTAAAGTACTCCATTGCAGTACATTGTTTAGGGTTGAAATTGTTTCTCACCCGTACACCCAAAATTACTGAAATCAGCAGAAACCATTTTCACCTACAAATAGCTGGTTACGAAGATAACGAAGGTAACGAAGGTATTCAAAGATAAAACGAAGATAGTAATACTACCCAGCTATTATTCCTCTCTTCAGAGATAGTGGGTTTCTTACTCTCCCCCCTTTTTCTCTCTCCCAAAAATATGTCCCCTTCTCTCCACCTTATCCCCCCTCTTTATAGGAAAAAGGGATGCTCATTTATTTACCAAAATGACATCTGCTTAGATTCTAAGCTAACTTGAAACTGATTCGGTGTATGCTGTTGTATCCTTATATCCAGCTGCAACTTCTAATCACCCTCCATGTGTCAATATATTTTATGGTGTATACAATTTTCCCTTTTCTTGAGGGTTGTTGATGAACGATCCTTGAGAAAAAATCACTTCCACCTGGTTTGTCATTGCATTGGTTGTTGTTTCCTCCATCTGTTCATCGTCCTTGGGTCGGAGATATACCACCATCATCGCCGGTCTTGTGCTTTGCCCCATCATCATCCTTGGGTCGGATATATATTAGGGGAATTGGTACTA
This sequence comes from Papaver armeniacum, assembly GCA_023531295.1. NCBI lineage: Eukaryota > Viridiplantae > Streptophyta > Magnoliopsida > Ranunculales > Papaveraceae > Papaver > Papaver armeniacum. The sequence goes on from JAJJWW010005971.1 coordinate 203,466, forward strand.
GCATCGTGGTGGAGCTTTCCTTTGGTGGTTGTTGAATGTACTCCATAATTAGGCTGAACGAAGGCTGAACGAAGGATGGACGAAGGCTGAGCGAAGGCTCTTCAACCTTCGGTATTGAGTGAGGGAAGATAGAGAATGAAGGATCCTGAACCTTCAATCTCTTACTCCCTCTTCCCGCTGACCACAAAGTCCTCATAAATGAAGGCTAAACGAAGGCTGAACGAAGGCTGGATGAAGGCTGAGCGAAGGCTCTTCAACCTTCGGTATTGAGTGAGGGAAGATAGAGAATGAAGGCTCTTCAACCATCAATCTATTACTCCCTCTTCCCGCTGACCACAAAGTCCTCATAAACGAAGGCTAAACGAAGGCTGAACTAGAGGATATTTTCACGTGTGCCATTCACTTGTGTGCAATTTTTTTTCCACCCAATATTGGTTGAACTAGAGGATATTTCCTCCCCCATCACCCATACTTATATCTATCGACTATTCCACTCTCATTCCTTTACTTATTTTTTCTTCACCTCTCTTATCTTGTTTTCTTCTCTAGAGCTGAATCTTTAGAAGTTTAGATCTGTAAGAAATCTATCTCACGACTCTCACGATTATTCTCAAGAACTCTCTTATGTTAGGAGTTAATCATTTCAGTTTGTTCATCTTTTTTAGTTTTATATTAGGGTTTCAGAATATGTTCATCTGAAAGAGAAAAGACAAACCCTAGAACCTACTAAACCAAATCTATCTGCTCCCATTTCACCTACCTATTCACATATTTTCAGAGAAACCTTAGAACCCAGTATTCTTACTTTTCATCCCAAACACTTTTCTCCTCTCGTAGAAAAACCTTAAGTTTTTGTTTCATTTCCGTGTTTTTGTTCTATGCTTCCTCACTAAATTGAGTCTGATGATTTTGGTTTTTTCAATTGTTCAGGTTTGTAATCGGATTCTCAATTTCAATTTCTCAATTTCTTAATTGATATTTGCTGATTTTGTTCGATGCTTCCTCTGTAATTTCAATTTCTTAATTTAGGGTTTCTTTATTTTTTGATGATTTGGGATTTAGATATGTGGATATAGGTACTTAGTGATCTGTTTTTTATCTTTGCTTTTCTACGCTTTTGTGTTACTGGTGGTGGTGTTGGCATCTAACTCGTTGGTCTTTCTAAAGCTCTGGTGGTGGAGAATTTTCAGCTGGTGGAGGTTCTGTAGTAGCAATAGCTGCATCATGAGCTGCAGAAGCTTTTGGGGAGGTGGTTCTGTAGGGGGTTGAGTAGATTCTGAAGCAGAGGTTTAGGATATATGAAGATTAATACGAGAAATCAAAATTGGAAGTGAATGATCATGATGATGAAGAAGAGTGGTGGAGATGTTTGTTCTTTGAAACCTTTGAGAGTAAAATTTCATTATTTGTTTGAAGTCATTTGAATTTATTGACGTATTTTCTATTTTTAGTTTTTTGATATTGGAGTAAGAAGATGAAGATGATGAGTAGAAGGAGAAGTAGCTTTACTCCCCTTTTGATTTTGGTTTACTTAGTAATTGTTAAGAATAATTTTCAATTATCTGAATTGTGATCATGTTGTATTAACTGTTGAACCCCGTGAGTACTACCATCCTGGATTTTTAGGTTATCTTTAGGCATTGCATAGCGTCAAAAATGTCAATTCAAGCTTAGTTCTATAATCGACTATTCATAGAATTTGTTATAGCTTATGGTCTGTTATATATGTTATCTAATTTTGGGCAGCAAAGTTTCTCTTGTTTTTGGAATGTCTAGGTAAAACTTTTTGATTCTTAATGTACTCTGAGGCTTACAAGTTAGTTTTCTTAACGAATATGCTTTCATATTTGAGTGACCTTTAACGAACATTTCATCTTCCACATCAGTTTAGCATATTTAATCATGTCTGATAGGGTGCCGAAACGGCAGTTGTTACTTGCATCGTTGAGTTTGCTGCTTTGGCTTTTACCTTTTGGTAGGGAATTCAGGAACCCAGAAAACTCAGAAATGAAAATGTTGAACAACCTGCTGCTGTCTAACCCCACTTGTGTAGGGTTCAAATGTTAAATGAATCTATACCGGCATTCCCTTCTAATATTTGCAAGAGTATAGTTCTTGTATGATGCATTGTTCAAATTGACTTATGATAATAAGTATTTTGATCTACTAGTTATGGGAGTGACTTAGAAAATATAAGTACTTAACATCTCAAATTTTCCATTTTGAGGGACATGTAATTCAACCCTAGAGCCTTTATATTTGGTTTGCAATCCTTTGATAAGATTTCATATTTGATTGGTTTGCAGATAGCAGATGCTCTTTATTGAAACACACCCTTGAAACTTGGTGTACTTCAAAAGCTTGGAGTGGCCACAGAAGTATTTAATCTGTAGTTCCAGATGTTGCTAGACGTCAAAAAGAGTGGTGTTCGAGAAAATTTTTAAAGGTAAAACCTTCTTCATCTTTTTAACCTAGTGTGACTTCTACTAATTATGTCCACAAATCATACAGGGAACATGACAAAATGGTTTGTAGCTTGGAATTGGCATCACTTTTTGTGCTCCCTGGAGACCAGTTTCCTAGGAAAGCATGTGGGCGGGTTTTTACAGCAACTCTTGTTCTCCTGGTTGCCTATAAGGATCAAGTAGTAGGTTAGCCTCAATTTGTTTGTTTTTGTTTATAACGTTGACATGAGACAGTGTGCTAGCTAAATGAAGCATAAGCAGTTTTGTTTGACACTTTGTGTCTTCCCTAGTTTTTGCTGCCTTTTTTAATATGTATCCAGAAGCAGCAAAGAAAGAGGAAGGTGCTGGTGATGATGACATAGATGGGTTCCAATCCGATGATGAAGAATAAGACAAAGATGGATCTGACGGGAAATGGAAGTTGAAGCTGAGGATGGAGATGAGGCTGACAGTCTTAAGCTCCAAAGTTGGCAGCCCAGGTAAGATAAACCTGCTTCACTTTTAAAAAAATCGTTCCAGTTTCCAGGATCTTTTCATTAATTTTGATGTTAGGCATATCATGAACAGTATATAACCATGTTACTGTAGATTACTTGGTGATCTTCAATATATAAGGTGTAAAACTACAAAAAACATTATTCCATATTGATAAGTGCTTAATTTACATGGAGTTTGGATGATGATTGCAGTGATGCTCGAACTGACTGCTTCCATTGATGGGGGTAAATCTATGGAGTTTATGCTGCTTAGGTGATCAGAATTTGGCTACAAAACATGGAATGATCGCCGCCATTAATGATGAAGCTCGAGTCTGCAGAAAGCTCGAGTTAATTTGTACATGGAATGATGGTGATGGAATGGGCTGGTTTTGGTTCACGAGTACAGCAGGGCATGGAGAAGTATGTTGCAGTCCCAATAAGAAGCTATTGATGGAAATGAGTCAATGACAATGGAGTTCAGCTCGATGATACAGAGATGGACGGAGCTCGAACTGCTAGCTGCTGTGATGAAACAAGAAGAAGTTCAGGGGAGATGGCTGCTATTATGGTAGTGATCATGATGATCAGGTGGAGCTCGAGACGCTGGACATGCAGTTGAGAACGAAGGAGAGTATTGGCTTGCTGCCATAGATGTATGCAGTTGTTGGTGAAGATATGAACTTGGCAGTCGTGATTAATGACAGTGAAAACAGGACAGAGAGAATGGATATATAGTTGTTGTGATAGTCTGAGTTCAAGACGGGAAGATGAAACTCAGGTTGCAGCGGTGGAGTTTGATGGATTCATCCATATCCATGAAGTGACAAAGAAGACTGCATGCATGAAGGAGACGAAGATGGAAGAGAACGTTAAAGGGTGTTTGCTGCCGTTAGTGATGGCCTGGCAGTGACGGTACGAATTGATAAGAAAATGGAGATGAAGATTGGCATTGTATCTATTGGCAGCAGAGAGCAGCGGTGTTGGCAGTGAATACCGGAAACGATGATGGTGGTCCGAGCTGATGATGAAGTCGAAAATGCCATGGACAAGATGAAGAATACGTGTTGCTTCCAAAGTCTGGGACCGGTCTCCTAAACCGAGAAACCAACTGAGTTATTTACGGGAGTTAAGATAGAGAGGAAACTCGAGTTTGATAAGGAATGAACTTGGATTTGGGGTAACTCAGATATCTTCTTAACCGAGAGTTGGGAGGATGCTGTTGAGGATAGACGTGAATAATATTTCCGATAAGCGAAAATATTTAACGCGGAATGGAAAGTAGGAGTTTTGTAAAACAAGAAGCATCGAAGCAGGATGTTTAGTTGAGATTAGAGCAAGTCATTGGCTCACACAAGTCCCCACTGAAGTTCAAGCCAATCAGAAACTATGTTTGTTTTAGTACCATGCTCCCTGCTACACCGAAACAGCATCACATGTTTCCCAAAATTTGAGAACACTGCTAACAGACTATGGATCCTTATCTGGCGAGGAATTCACGTGACTAGGGTTAGTGAAGGCCTATAAATAGTCTTGTTGCGGCAGCCTTAAAAGACAACTTTGGGGGAGAGAAAAAATACACAGAACTTTTGGGATCTCTTTTATATTTGCCTCTACTTTGTGCTCTAGGGTTTAAAACATGAAGTCTTTTCTTTTTCTCCTTGTTATGAACTCCTATGACATGAGTACTTAATTTTCTTTTGGTTATGGATTAGTTGGATTTCCAAACATGAGTTTTTGTTCAATAAATTAGTTTTCTCTCATATTATCGTTTATGATTCACCATTAATATTGTCATATGATTGAATGTTTGTTTTGTCAAGTTGCAAATTGGTAGAACTCACATGCATGTCTTTTTGCTAGATTAGGGTTATTATACGCAATGATGATAATTCTGATTTGAAGTAGCATAATTATGATTATAGTTTGTAGTGATATATTCTTATGATCATATGTGAACCATAACCTTTGTTAAATCGGATTAGTGCTTTTACACGTTCGATTGCTTTGATTGGCCTGATTTCATAGAACCTAATGCATCTAGGGAATTAAACTTGATTAGTGCTTTTACACGTTAGGTTGTTCTTTTAGATAGAATTCATATTCGCATCTTTTAATATGTTTGTTGATGACAAGAGGAGATTAGCGGGGTATTCTTGCGATCAAGGTATCTTAGGGCCTTTGATAAAAGTTGAGATTAAAATATCAATTCTAGTTATTGTGTTGAAAACATGTTTGTGATTGAAGACGAAATCCATGACCAATACTTCCTCATCCTTGATTTGCGTGTTTACTTTTTATTGTTTTGCTTTTATTTTATTTTCGTTTATAAAAATCAGAAAACCCCCGTGTTACTTATAAGATACCGAAACATATTGACAACCAAGACCTCTCTGTGGGAACGATCCTTTCTTGCCCTTGCTTCATTATATATTTTGAGTAGTAAGAAAGTGTAATTTATATTTGTGTCGGCTGACAACCGGTCACATATACACAGATGGAGAGGACAAATAATCACTTCTCTCTAGAAAATTTGTACATCAATAATAGGGGTTCGAGTGTAGTTTATGCTGGGATGCATATGAGTATGTAGAAATACTTGTCAATTGGTACTCTTAATGGTTGGCTTATCACGAGCAAGATCATTTCGCCCTGCTGATGAGGACTCAGATTATGATTACAGTGATGATGAAGTGTTACAATTCCCAATTGATGATGTCGACCCTTTCATTTTCTTTGTGTGTTCTTTTTGATATTAACATTGAACCCTTTTTGAGAACATCATCGGGTTTTTTTTCAGTCAAATGAATGCTAAAATTGTAAGTCCTTATAAACGAAGCTCGTGTGGCATCTGATTGTTTTTATGAACATCATGTTCCCAGGCTGACCTTAGGAGACAGGAGGGTGAATATAATACAGCACAGAAAGAAATCGCAGACCTTAAGAAACAAGTAAATCAACTTGCCACTCATGTGTATGCTGGCTAATTTTGTATATTGCGTGTTCACTCCTGATTATCTTTTGTTCATTTATGAGTGTGGATTCTAGTTTTTGAACCATAGTAAAAGATATTGTTTTGAAATCCTTCTAACTTTACACATGTATTGCTACAGGTGACTGTTCTTCTCAAGGAATGCCGAGATATTCAACTACGTTGTGGGTCTACAAGACATATGGGTCCCGACGATTATGTTACCATCACATCGATGGAGATGACTTTTAATTCTGATGTTCAAAAGGTTATTTTGGAACGCTTGGTGAGTGTTATTCGTTGTTAAGACCGTCATTTTATTTTCTGGTTCTTCTTTATCAAATGACTGTAATCCTTGTTAAGTTTTGTATGTTGATACGAAATTATGTAGTTGACCTTCAAGGATATAACAGGGCTGGTTGAGAACAATGTACAGCTCCGAAGTCTTGTACGCAATCTCTCTGATCAGAATGATACAAGAACTGAACTTAGAAAAGAGTTAAGTGAGAATGAAGCAATCTCCGAAATTTTGCAGTTGACCTCGAAGGTTCTCAGGTATGTTTAGTGAAATCCCACATCCCACTGCTAGACAAAGAGTTAAGTGAGAATGAATTGAACTTAGGAAGTTTCCATGTATTCCCTCGGATTTTTTTGGTACTTAAAGAATTTGTATTCTTTTTTGATATGAATCGAATGAATAGAATGAATGATGATATAAATTGATACTTAACAAAAAAAAATTGTTTGTACTTAGAGAAATTTCTGTTCTTTTGTTATATGAATCTGATATAAATTGAATGAATGTGATATGAATAGATTGAAGAAATTATTGTTGAGTGTGGATGTTGAATGTATTGAAAGGTGTACATAGGGTATTGAATTTAGAATTCCGGCTTATTACCGGCAGAAAATGAACTGCTGGTCATCCTTGACCTGGTCAAGGTTGACTGGCAGTAATTTTTTTGCTGTTACAAAAAAGTTCATCTTTAAGCTGTTACAATATGCCACGTAGTAACGGCTATAAGCTGTTACAATGTGCCACGTAGTAACGGCTAGAGGACGTTACGACAACGTTATTACAAAAAAATCGTAACGGCCCTGGGCTGTTACCACGTGGCAAAATAGTAACGGCTCAACCTGTTACGAGGGCCGTTACAACCGAAATTCCTAACGGCTCCATTGCCGTTACAAAAAAAATGTAACACTCACTTTTGCAACAGGCAAGAGCCGTTACAACCCGTTTTAGTAACGGCTCAGATCTGTTACGGATCCCAGAATTTGGTGTGGTGTGTGTTTCGACGGTTTTCAACTTTTGCTTGCAATTGTTAAACCGATTTTCAACCTTTCTCTGGTAAAGGTTGGTTATTTTTATTCTTTTGTTTTGCATAAGGATGACAACATAATGATATTTCGATATCAATTCTCCCTGGAAGAAGATGCAAACATATTGGAGAACTGGATGCGAAATTTGAGGTAACAATGTTGTTAGTTAATTGTTTTCCTGTTTAAGAAAAGCCTGATTTTATTTCATATATATTTTGCTTTTGCTTAACAAAATTTCGTTACAATTGATGTTTTATACCATGATGTGTGTATAGATGTGTGTGTGATTCAATTGGTTCCAGTTAAGAAAAACTATTGTTATCTTGCTTTATTGTGTGGTATCAATTGTTTAGGCTTACAAAATTTCGGTGCAATTGCGGTGTTTTAATGCTTATGTTGATTCAATTGCTTCCGGTTGAGGTGAATAATTATGCAAGTTGATTTATTTGGTTTGTATGAATTATTTATGACTTAACGAAAGAAAAGGTTTACGGGATGAGTTGTTTAGTCCAATTCGATTCTGGATAAGAGAAACTAAGTTTATCTTAGTTAGACTTATCAAAATGGAGGTTTCGGTTATTCAAGTCTAATCGAATGCCTTAACAAGAAATACTAGTTAACTAACCTAGTACTTGTCTTGTTTAAAAGTGAAAGGTCTAAGTTATATGGATAATTATAACCTGATGAGAAAAATAGAGTTATCTTTATTTTGGTCTTATCGAATGAAGTGATTGTATTTGTACAATCGGTTTAGCAAAGGAACTAAGGTGCTTAGTTGATTTTTGGTTTGCTAAACTAAATTGGGAAAATTGCTTCGGGCAATTGTTTCCTTGATAAAGTATCAAAAAAAATTACGTTGTAGTTTCGGTTTTGATATTGGTTATCAAAAATGGTGTGGAACCCTCGTGCTTAACTCTATATGTTTGCAAGTCTATTTTGAGATCTGTAAGATTCTTTTCGTGTTGTCCTTTATTTATTTTTTCGTTTCTTTGTCATTTTGTGACAAAAAGGGGGAGAAATATATGGAGTAAACAAGTGATACTGGTATAGATTTTATATTGATTGGTATCACTAAGGAAAAGAACAATTGTGCTTAAACGTTTATCTAACGAAAGAGTGAAAGCATAGACTAAGGGGGAGTATCATATCACATTGAGTGGTATAACAAAGACGTGCAGATGATGAAATCTACCTATCTTACCTTTAGGGGGAGTATTATCTTTGTTATCATAATGCCAACATCGGCATTTAAGAATTGAATGAGTGCAGGTTATTGTGCTGTTGAATTCGGGAATCAAGCGTTTGTGTAATGAATTCTTGTAATTTGTTTATCCATATGATTGTAAGAGTTTTTTCACTAAAATTGACAAAGGGGGAGATTGTTAGAGCATAGCTCGGTTGAACCCACCAAGCGTTGGTATGTCAAGTTTGGTTGTCATATTTTAGTGAATCAAAACTCATTTTAAGAGTCGCTTGATTATGTACTAGAGTCAACTTCGTATAGGTTAGCTTGAAAGTATTAGGATATGAGACATTACAAGTATTGCGAAGACTTGAAGAAGTGAAGAAGTAAGAAGCTACAACGACAACATCATCCTTCCACTTGAGGTTAGTGATATTTGACTTGAACTGATTCATTCCCTAACGTATGTTTCAAGTCGTGCATATTGAAAACAAAACTGCGAAGAATGAACACTCTAGATAGACATAATATTAAGGAATACAATATGAAGTTTATTGCTTAACCATTAAAATTGGTAGATAAGACATCGACATAATCGTTTGAATGCCACTGTGATTATGTATGGGTATGAGGTGAGGATTTCATCATAGGAAACAATGTTTTACATGTGTTTTAAGGAAGTAAGTTCATAAACTTGTTTATGAATCGAAAAGGAAATCGCCAGGCGTTATTGGGATTGTTATTCATTGCATATCTTGTGAACATCCAATATGTGTAATTTAGTACAACCGCTCACGACTTGTTTGTATTCTTGGTAAAACTATTCATAAAGGCCTGACTTATGTATTGGTATGACTTTTATTAGTGAAACCGATCTTAAGTAATCAACTGAGATGGTATGATCGAGTTTGTGTTTTGTTGAACCGGATCTGGGTAAAGGGGAACCAATCCTATGAAGAGGTGCAACAAATCACAAAGGGGAATCGATCCTTGTATGAGGTGCATCAAGGTTTATAGCAGAAAGGGGAACCGATCCTATGAACATGTGCAACACGTTTTTAAGCAAAGGGGAACCGATCCTATGGACATGTGCAACATATATAAGTTAGATACCATATATATGTGGGGAACCGATCCTAATACCTAGTCAACCGAATTTTGGGAAGCTAGTGTGACTATGCACAGTACTCACATGGAGGTAGAACCGAAACTTGTTTTGGTAGAACTGTGAAACCCATGATTTGTGATTGAGTGTGTTAGAGCATTTCTCGGTCGAACTCACATGTGTTGCTATCTCAAGCATGTTTGTCAATGTTAGTGATCAAAACTTTAAGTCTTGATTTCTAGCCAATTTTTAAAGAAAGTGTAGTTGAGCTCAAGACTCCATGGCAATCATCATACAAGACGAAGGACTACTCAAGGAACTGGTGGAACTTCATCGACTAAAAGGTATGTGGAGACTTGAACTTATCTGTCACTCAAAAGTCTATTTACTCTATCTCCTATTCTTGAGACAAAAGTCGTTTTGATATATAGACTTTCATTATACACATTTGCTATTTCGAGCCGAGTTTAACTCGCCTATCTATTTCTCGAAATATGTGTTAGTAAGATTTCGCTTTAGCCAAATTCATATTTACCTAGTGACGAATGTCATGTTATGTTTCAATCACTTTGAAAATTTCTCTGACGAAAATGGTATATGAATAACGGCAATATAACGTCCTCTGAAAATGGTTCAATGATTGAAATGAGAGTTTAGATTACATAACCTTTGGTAGGATATAAGCATTGTTGTGGAAACACATATATGTATAAGTCCTTATTCCTTGAACCAAAGTTTGCGAACTTTGTTGATCAAGAGAAACGGAATGTGGCGTGAGCCAAGTTCGCGAACTCAGTCCGCGAACTGGCGGAAGTTCTCGACCCGAGAATTTCTGCTGGAGTTTGTGAACTCCTTCTGTGAGCTTAAGTCCGCGAACTTGAGTAGGTTAAATCTAAAATCGGTTGTTCTTGAACTCATGTTTATATAAACTAAGGAATGCTTTTGCAAACCGTGGCTATAAAGTTCATGAACCGATTCGAGGAATCAAACCGTTTTTGCTTCGATTGTGTCTTGTGTAGTTACATAAGATCTAAGCAATTGAACAACTCTCTAACTAGTTCATTTGAGTCATTTGAACTAGTTATGGTGAAGAAGAATATGGTTGATATGAAAGTGATCATATGGCTAACCATTTGGTTAAATATTGTTGAACCAACAAATGTTAATGTTTGGGAACGGTTACATAAACCCAAAATTGAACATTTCATTTGTATGTAACAAGCTAAGGTTTCGATCCAACGGTTGAGAAATATTAGCTTGAATCTAATCAAGTTTTCATCTAACGGTGAATATTGAATGCTTTGTTACCAAGCTAACATTGATTGCAAACCCTGATTTGAAAGACTATATAAGGGAGAACTCTAGCAACTGGGAAACCTAATCCCCACACCTTACGTGTGATACTAGTTGCATAAGCTAGAGTCGATTCTCCTTTAACCTTGGGTTTTCTTCTCTAAACCAGGTTAACGACTTAAACACTTCATTAGGATTGTGAAGCCAGACCGATACTACTTTTCTTGTAGTTGTGTGATCTGATCTTGTTGTTTCTATCGTACGAGTACAATTGGAATAATTGGCTTGAGATTTATATCTCCGATAGGCAAGATAGAAAAGAAATCACAAACAGTTCGTCTCATCGTTTGTGATTCCGCAATACCTTTTTCGCTGCGTCGATTAAGATTATTGTGAGGTGATTGATAATACTAGGTTATTCTTCGGGAATATAAGTCCGGGTTATCAATTGGTTCCTGTTCACCTTGATTTATCAAAAGACAGAACAAAAACTCGAAGGTATATTCGTGGGAGACGGATTTATCTATTACCGTCGACTTTTCTGTGTGATACAGATTTGTTTATTAAAGTCTTCGACTTTGGGTCGTAGCAACTCTTAGTTGTGGGTGAGATCAGCTAAGGGAATCAAGTACATAGCATACTGCTGGGATCAGAGACGTAGGAGCATAACTATACCTTGGATCAGTGTGAGATTGATTGGGGTTCAACTACAGTCCAGACCGAAGTTAACTTGGAGTAGGTTAGTGTCTGTTGCGGCTTAATACAGTGTGTTCAATCTGGACTAGGTCCCGGGGTATTTCTGAATTTCCGGTTTCCTCGTTAACAAAATTCTGGTGTCTGTGTTATTTCTATTCCGCATTATATTTGTGTTGTTGCAGGAAATCCTACACTACACCCCTCACAATAATCCACACAACTAAGACATTTTAAGATGAATAACAATGATTTTATTGATTATTTCCTTGTAATTTTACAAGATAAAATAGAAAAGAGCTAAAGAAATTACAATCACCGCAAACTTTCTCTCTCCTAATGACTTGTCTAACACTCTGAAAAAGAATCCCCCCACGACAGACTTATTCGACTCTTTATATAGGGTAGTATACAATGGATGACAGCTAAGCTGTCCTTTATTTTCGGGAATGACTTGCGAAATATCGCAAGTGTATAAGTATTCATTCTCGCAGCTCTCCTTCGCTAAGTCTTCACACCTTTCTCGTGTTTTGGCTGTCGTCATTCATTGCGTCATTTATATTACTCTTCTGCGACTCCCTCGCAATGCTGTTGTTTATTGATCCCGCGAAGTATTGATGTCGCGATATTCTGATCCTACATCTTGCCTCTTCTCATGTCTTCTCTGCGAAGAAGAGAATGTCATGAGAACCAATATTTTGAAATGCCGCAATTGTTCATCTTTATCTGTTACACTCCCGTACTTTTACACGGAATTTATTACACATGTTTCTTCTTCCACTCTTTTCTTGACACGTCTCTTTCAACCGTTTTTTTCTTGACCATTCACGTCCCATCTTGCATTAAATGCATTTGTTTTCTCGAGAATTATTCTCTCTATATATAGTTTTCTCACCCTCCTCTTCTTCTCTTTTTCTTTCCCTCTGCAACTTTTCTTCAACTCTCTTCCTCCGCAATTTGCATTTCTGCTACTGTAAATCTTCCTTTTCTTCTTTCTCTTGATCTTAAATTCTCTAATCATTCCCATATTCTAAGAATGGCTCCTCCTGGTCGTAAATATGAAACCCTTTTAGATGAAACTCAAAAGAAATTACAAGATAAGGGTTTCACCTTATATGCTATTCCCAATCAAGAATCTTCATCTATTCTTTCTGCAAAGTTGTTTACTGATCATCAGTGTGATGATCAGAAAATCATAATCTCGCTGGGTCAAATCCTCGCAGGTCTTCCCATTCCTCTGCACGATCCCGAATTGCCCTTGTTCTATGAAATCCTTGCTCATGAGAAATTCTCGCAAGCTATTTATCAATTAAGTGGTGATTGCATCCGTCTAATGCTTGAATTCGCCAATCGCGGCGCTGGTAAGGGATCTTTATATCCTGATAACGTTAGAGATCCTAACTTCGCAAGCTTAGAGATAGTCAGTGAAAAGTACACTGTAGAAAACTTTTTTGAAAATTATGAAGTGATAAATATGAGGAATGATAAATCTCGCCGGGGTGCTCGATTGAAAAGAAAAGAGAACGTTCCTGACGATAAGATACTCATGTTAGATATTGATTGGCACTCTGGCAAGAATAATGTCCCTCGCTATTCTAAAGATGAGAGGTGGTCTGTCTTTCCACTATTTTTGAACGGACCTTACATTTCAGGTTCCCATATACTCCCTGCGAATCTCGCAAACTACTATCCTTGGGTATTTAATTGGCCCGAGAAAGCAAAAGAGGTATACTTCCTAACTTTTACCTATTTTACAATCTGTATTTCCTCTTATATCTAATCTAGCGAATTTTTCAGATTATTAAATTGAGAAGGAGCTACAAAAGAAATCCAAAGGCGATTACTCTGGCGACACTTCGCTCAATCACGGATGAAGTAAGAAATATTTTTCCTTATTATTTTTTAACAATATTGTTGCCTCTGTTTCTTATCTTCATTCGTGTGTGAAGGTTGGCGTTGAAGAGAATGATATTTCTGAAGCTGCGAAGGTTAAAGGCAAGAATAAAATTACTCTTCACAAGGATAAATCTTCTGCTCCGTCTTCTAAAAAACGGAAAATCCATTCCACTTCTCACTCTAATTCCCAAACCAGTGAGAACTCTGATGAAGATAATAATGAGGTTGATACTTCTTTTGCGAAGGAGAATCATTCAGTCGAATCTGCTATGGCGCAATTGTCTAGTGTTTTCTCTGATTCTATGCAAGGAATGGGAGATGATCGTTTTTCTGCTACTTGCGAAGCTCTCGCAAATATTTGCGATGCCCCCCTGCTAGTGGATAATGATTCTTTTCGGGGAGTTTCTCGGACAATGACTCCCAGTTTCTTAAATGCACTTAGTGCCTTGGTATGTTCATATTTCTTTATTTCTTTGTGATTTCGATTATAAACCTTATCTTAACAATTTCTTTGCTTTCCTTTATAGTCTGGGAGAGCTTCCTTAGTTGTTGCCTCAGATCTCGAGAAAAGGCCCAACAATCTTGAAAAGAAAAATCTTCAACTTAAGGAGAAGAACAGAGAACTAGAAGTTGAAGTTGCGACATCTCGCAAGAAGGATGAAAGTGAGACCGCCGCTCTTCGCGAAAAAATTCAACAGCTGGAAGTTGAGTCTTCTACCCAGAAGGACGAAATATCTACTCTTCAAAGTGCTAATCAGCAACTTTATGGTATAACACCCTTCTCTTTTCTTCATTTCTACTTTGTCATTTATTTTTCTTTGCCTGACTTATCATTTTCGCAGACATTTATAATCTTTCTGACGAAGCCATCCTTCTCCATTCATTCCCTGAACCTATGGATGATGATGCTCTTCTCGCTCATCTCAATGAATCTTTAAGTAGTTCTTCAGACAAGATTAATTCTCTCTCATTAAATGAACTTCGAACCAAATTTCATCTCTTAGAAATTGAGCATAGATCTAGTTTAGGTTTAGCCAACCGATTTAAACGTTTATATCTTAGCTCCCACGAGAATAATAATATTCTAAGAAAGAAAATTAGCAGGCTTATAGATGATAAGGATCGCATTGCTAATCAAGGTGCACAAGCATTAGCGAAATTCCAAAAAACTCTTCTTGAAGTCCAAATTGAACGAGATGAATCTCTTCGCCAAAATGCCATACTTAATGAGCGAGAAAATCAAATTCGTTCACTTCTTGTCATAAACAATGATGATGAATTCGCTTGGGCTGCGAAAGTTCTAGATAATGCCAGAAATAACTTAGGTGTTAGCGTCAGTCTTCATGCTGAGCATACTGCCTTGGTTAAAGATATGATTTCTGACAGAGAAGGTTGTTTACTGTTCTTCATTACTTTACCACCTCTTTTTTGTGAAATTGCTATTAAATTGCTAACTCATTGTCATTTGTTCGCAGAATCTGAGAAGTGGTTTCAAACTAGAATCAAGGAACTTGAATCTGAGAAAGCACAACTTACAAAAGACTTCTCTCTTCGCAATGACAAATATTCTAAGCTGAAGAAGCAACTACAAACTACTGTAGCGAATTTTAATAATGATGTTGTCCGTTTTCGCAATCAAACTATTGAGACAGTTTGCAATGACCACAACATTCCTCTTTCTTCATATCCTTGTCTTCTCGATGAAATTCCTGAAAATATGCCTTCCTCAGATGTCTTTGATAGTGATGCAAGCGAAGAAGAGGAATCTGATAAAGAATCTAATGAAGAAGAAGAATAAGTTGAAAGATTGTTCCATTTTCCTTTTTCTCCTCTTGTAATGCTTGTACACTTATTCTTCTAGCCTTCCATTTTTGTAATCTCTTACTGTAAACCTATCATATGAAAATAAATAACAAGTTTTTACTCTAATCATTCCCATACTTGCCTCTGTTATTTATTTTCACATGAGAAATTAAGTCGATAATCTTTAAGTAATAATACTTCTTAGTTTCACAACTGTTGTTGCTAATTCTCCACAAATAAATGAAGAAATATAGCCGTATTCGCAAGCTTATTTTCTTATTCAATTTCTTGTGTTATCTTATCTTCATTTATGTTGAAATTCATCATTGCGACAAGATCGCAGGACGTCTTTACATTTTCATGTAATGACCCATTGGTCTTGCCTTATCATTGTTTTTGTGTGGTCTTATTTTGCCTTCCTAGTTAAAGGTCTTATTTTTCCACCCCTCATTTTGCGTCAATATGACAGGCCTAAATATTCTTACGAATATAAAGCCCCATGACATTGCCGTCTTGCGACAAAATCGCAGGACGTCGTTACACTTTCATGTAACGACCCATTGATCTTGTCTTATCATTTCTTTAGTATTATTGCCTCTGCAGGATGTTTTTGCTGCGACAATATGACAGGCCTAAAAATTCTCGCGAACTTGAAGTCCCGTGACATTGTCGTCTTGCGACGAAATCGCAGGACGTCTTTACACTTGCATGTAAAGACCCATTGATCTCGTCTTACCCTCGCGTTAGTATTATTTCCTCTTCAGGATCATCGCACAAATATGACAAGCCTAAATTTTCTTGCGAAAATAGAGCCTCATGACATTTGCGTCTTTTGACACTTATCAGCTCCCTATTGGAGGGTGCCGCCCTTATCATCTCCCTGGTTGCCCCTTCAAGGAGGCGTACATCAGCCATACAAGACTAGCTCCTCCCATCCGGTCTTAACAACAACCAGTTGTTTTCGCAGCCTCTTATCCCTTATACCTATAGGGTTTAGTGTTACGAGACTGCACCCTAAGTGGAGTTTTCTTCGGGCCGAGTGTAGCATGTGCCAAGACTTGCCAAGAATGGCCGAGACACTTCAAATGCCCCAGGCACTCTTGGCTCAACCGTGTACCTCGGCGCCTTGGTCATAAACTGACTCCTTGGAAGAGACCCTCGGTCGTCCAACCAGGGTATAACCTTATATATATATTTGGAAATCCAAGGCATCTCCCCCGGATAGGCTTTCATGGGCCCCAAATCTTCATGACTCAAGTTCCAGGGGCGGTGTAACCTTTTCCCTGAGCCATGTCAAGAGATACCCCCTTATATGACGCACTTTATGTCTTACATTTGCCTCTTACGAAATATCATTCACGAACTAGGGTGTACGCCATAAAGGTTCGACCCATTCACTCACTCATTCATTTCTGTCAATTCTTGTAATCATTCATTGATTTTTGATTATTTCTTCTCGTCTTCTTTGTGAAATTTTCATATAATCTTGCTTCATTTGATGTGATCTCGTTGTAATTATTTAACTAAACTTTCTTTACATTCATGAATCGCGAGACTCTCGCGTACTCCTTCTTCGATCATCACATCCTTTGTATTTTTGACATGTTTTTGTCATCATCATTTTTTTTTTTTTTAACACAACTCTAAAATCAATTACTTACTTCTTGCACTTGTTACTCCTGCTGTTCTCTGTTTCTTCATTCAAATTTCCAGATATTTCTTTCCCTTTTGCGAGACCATCGCAATTACCAATTGTCTTCAAGCATTGATTTCGCAAGATATCTTCATTTCTCACTTCTATTGTGTCCACCATCAGTCTTTCTCTTCTTTGGTCTTCTTTGATATTTCTCTTCCAATTCTTCTTTTGAGCAGCCCTTTCCTCGCAAGACTCCACTTCAACTTCATAGCATTTTTGTCCCTTAGCCCAATCTCCTTTTATATCTCCAACACCACTGGGATGAGGAAATTTGATGCACTGGTGGTAAGTTGATGCTACACCCAAGATCTCATGTAACCAGGGCCGCCCAATTAATGCATTATAAGGGGATTCCACATCGACTATACAAAACAAGATTTCAGTTGATAATCCTTTCAGCGGTATTCTCATGCGAGTTTCTCCTTTGGGTTTATTGTCAGTACCATTAAAACCATAAATCTTATAGGATGAAGGTATCAAGTCTTCGTCTTTCCCACCCATAGTCTTGTAAGTGTGATAAAAAAGGATGTTTACCGAGCTTCCAGTATCAATTAAGATTTTATTAATAGCCCATGAATTTTCTGCCCCATCATCTTCATCATCAACAGGTTTTGGGTTGATTTCCAATCTTACCACTAATGGACTGTCATGCATCTCGCCACCCTCTGGTACCTCTTCTGCGGTGAAAGAAATAATCTGCGCTTGCCATTCTTTTATTGGCGATATCTTCGCGATGTTAATTATTTCTCTATTGTCAACATCTCTTGCGAAAACCCTATTGAGTACGTTATCATGGAAATCTTCAATTGTCCTGTACGAAATGTACAATTGAGTTGCATAACAAGTTTTTGGATTTGGCTCCAACTTCCACTACAAATGTTTCTTTCCCTTTTAGTGTATTCACTCTATGAGTTTCTGGAGGTGTTGGTAATGGTTGAGTCTTCTCTTCGCATTTTAAGAATTGATTTAGTTTCCCTTGATCTATCATCCTAAGGATGATTCTTTTGATATTCCTGCAATCATTCGTTTGGTGTCCATAAAAATGGTGGTAGGAACAGAATTCATGACTTCTGTCACCTGGAGGTGGTTCATTCCCCATGTTCCATGGTGCGGGTATGTTTTCCATCAGGATTATAGCTTCCCATATCTTCTCTACACTAGCATTTAGTGGTGGCATCTTGATTTCTTCCCATACGACTCTATGACCCCGATGACCTCTATGATAATTCTGCCTCTGGCCTCCATAAGTCTCTTGCGGATTATGTCTCTGACCTCCATAGGTTTCTTGCGGCTGATCAAGCCTTTGAATTTTATTATTTCCGCCACGGTTGTAGAAATTTCTTTCTCTTTCAAATTCTTCTTGATCGCGACTTCCCATGGCTACCAACTTTTGCTGACCATCATCTGGTACCCTCATCCCTTGTTGGCCTTGCGAGGTACTCGCCACAGTGTTTATCAATTTGGGCAACAAACTTGCATTCGTAGCTCCTAAACTTGTATTTGCGACAGGGTCTGATTCCATCTCATTTTGCTTTTCCTCTAAAGCAATATACTCCTCCTGAAGTTCTCGCAACTCAGTCATTGTGATTGTATTCTTGACTCTAAAAATTTGAATATACAACAGATTTGTCGCGAACATAGCATTAATGAATGATAAGATGAGATATCTCTCCTCCACACGGCCAGCCATTTCGCTACACATTGTTTTCCACCTCACAGTTAGATGTTTCAAACTTTCACCAACCCTTTGTTTCAATCCAAATACATCTTCGATACCTGGTCGCGAGGAATTATTACTTATATATGCTCCTAAAAATATAGCCATCAAGTGATGGAAAGATGTTATTGTATTCTTTGGTAGCCCTTCAAACCATTTCAAAGCTTCTCCTGTCAGACTTGATGCAAAATATTTGCACAATATAGCATCGTGATTCTCCCATTATAACATATATCTCAAATAAGCTTTGATATGCTGTATCGCACAAGTTGTTCCATCGAAAATGCTGGTTAATGTCGGTAAGTTGCACTTCGGTGGTATTCCTCCTAATTGTATCTCTTGTGTGAACGGAGTTTTCGCAGCTTCTTCTATGGCTTCATCCAACTGTCTCTTTCCTCCTCCCCTTTTACTGTTCATCATTCCTCTCATTTCTGCCAATTCTCCCAAAATTTGTTCATTTACATCAGAACTTGAATCTATTGGTCTTTTCAGTTCCGCCTCTCTTCTCCTGCGTTCATGTCTGCTTTGACTTTCATCATTCTCTTCTCGTCTTTCTCTGCGATCTTCTCCTTCATTTCTTTCACGAATTCGCACACCGTTATATCTATCAATCTCTATTCTTTGTTGTCTATCAGCTCTCCTTTGTGCTCTTTCATATTCTTCATCAATATTATCATTGTTGCGATTTTGTTCTCGCCTTCTTTCTCGATTATCATGATTATTCTGGCGAATTGCCTCCTCCAACTCCTGTTCTTCCCTTTCTGCTCGCAATCTTTCTCTTTCGCGAGCTAGACGTGCTTGTTCAACATAATGTCTTTCAATTTCATCCTCAATCTCTTTTTGCTTCCTCCGTGCTTCTCTCCCATGCAATATTCTTCTTCCTTCTTCTTGATTTTCTTCATCAACTAGATTATTTTGCCTCTGACGCTGCCTATTTCCTTGGTTTCCACCATTCTGCCCACTTTGAAATGTCTCGGGACGTGGAACATAACGATCTTCCATCATTTCTCTTCTCTCGCAATGTTCTATGCCTTGATTTTGCGCTTCTTCATGGTTTTCTTCATCAGTATTTTCTGTAGGTAAAATTCTTCTTCTTTCCTCTCTAACTGATCTTGAACTTGACCTTGTAGTGCTTCTCGACCTTCTATTTTGTAATCTGATGTTTTCCATCCTCAGCTCATGATTCTGTCTTGTCAAGTTTGCACGCTCCTCTGCCTCTAATCGTCTCTCTTCATGTATTGTTTGCCTCAACGCTTCTAATGCTGCGATCTCTTCATTTCCATGAATTATTTCTCCATTCCCTTCTCGGTCTCTCCCCTCTTGTCCATTGTTTACCAATTGTTGTTCTTCTTCCCCTTTGTCCACAGAGTCTGATCTCCAAGTATGCATGCTTACTCTATCATAATCCACAGTTCTATCCGCCACTGGTTGAATTGGTGATTGAATTTTATTTTCTTCATCATTCCTTATGTTCCTTCTTGAGGATTCTCCCATTTTATTTCTCTCTTCTCCGACAAGTCTCCTACTTCTCCTAACAGTTGTTGGTTGCTCAGATGCATTTCTCCTTCTAAACATTTCTTAATTTTGGTAAACTGTTGAAAATTATATCAAATTCCTTTTCTACTACTCCAAATTCTTTCAAATCACGATGTCAATCCTTACTCAAACAGCTGTTTCTAGCGCCAATATGTTGTTGCAGGAAATCCTACACTACACCCCTCACAATAATCCACACAACTAAGACATTTTAAGATGAATAACAATGATTTTATTGATTATTTCCTTGTAATTTTACAAGATAAAATAGAAAAGAGCTAAAGAAATTACAATCACCGCAAACTTTCTCTCTCCTAATGACTTGTCTAACACTCTAAAAAAGAATCCCCCACCTACGGACTTATTCGACTCTTTATATAGGATAGTATACAATGGATGACAACTAAGTTTTGTCCTTTATTTTCGGGAATGACTTGCGAAATATCGCAAGTGTACAAGTATTCATTCTCATGACTCTCCTAAACTTCACTAAGTCTTCACACCTTTCTCGTGTTTTGGCTGTCGTCATTCATTGCGTCATTTATATTACTCTTCCGCGACTCCCTCGCAATGCTGTTGTTTATTGATCCCGCGAAGTATTGATGTCGCGATATTCTGATCCTACAATTTGTTTATATAATTGAAATATCACAGGTTGTGCGTTTTTCAATCAATTAGAATATCCGACCTTTTGGTTGTTGATTTAAATTGATTGACACTTTGATATTGGTCTTTGGTACCATCCAGGTTATCTCTCTTTGATAAAGACTCGCAGATTTCTATTTGCTTGAGTAAAGATCAAATCGAGAGATTGAGATATAAACTCTTTGATATACTTTTCTCTAGATTGAGTCTGACTGTCTAGTTGATTCTCTAGAAAGTATATTGGAGTTTGTCCATACAGATTGCTAAGAGAAATACTGGGTGTGGTTTTTGTACCCCCGTTTTTCAATTTGTATCAGAGCAGGCAAACACGTTCAAGACCTTACAAGTCTGTGTTTGTAGCGATCTGAGGATGGACGATACTATCTCCGATAAACGAGTCACCAAAAATAAAAGCTTTATCTCGTCTGCTTCTATTAAAGAGAAAGATTCTTCAATCTCAAATATAGACGAACCTTGTGTTCAAACAAGACAAACAGGCTGCGACATGTTTTTCCGATTACCCTTCAAAAGAGTCTATCTCTCTAAATGAATGGGAAACAACTAAAGAGAGTGATTTGATTCTAAACCTTGCTAGAATTCAAGATGATAGATTTAATCTGTTAAAATATCATGTCAATAATCTCCTTGGTGTAATAAGGGACTGCAATTTCAAAGAAAATACTGAGGATCACTCCTCCCGTATGGTTCTCGAGGCAAGCCTCAAAAAGGATGCCGCGAAAATAGGACATCGCTTGAAGAAACTCTCTATTCAAGGATGCTCTAAGCATTTTAATATACCAAGTACTTCTGCTACGACTAAAAACGTTCCAGCTCCAGAAGTAAAATCGAAATCCCTTCCTGTCAAAAAAAATGTGTCTGAATTTCCCGTTGATCAAGGGTGTTCCACATCACATGGAAGGAAGAAATCTCCTAACAAGGTTGTTAAGACTACTTTGTCTAATCACTCTTGTGATCAGAAAGTATGCCCCTTTTGCGATGCAAAAGGCTCTGCTAAACAAAAGAGAAATTCTAGGTTGAATAAAACCTCCTTGGTTCAACTCCAACACACCTTAGACTTGATTCTCAAAGGTGTAACTGACATTCGTATGTCTAAACCAGTTGGTTTTCGTACTTATCCTGTGTATGTTACCAGGAAGTTCAGTTCAATGAGTTCCTCAAATGTCCTGAAGCAGGATAGAAGTCTTAACAAGAATCGCCTGAGAGAAGATCAAGTTAATTCCTATGGAAACAACTTTACTCTTGATGTGAATGAAATCCCAGAAAAAAGAAGGAAAATTGATAATGTGACAAATAACCTGATGGAGATAATTGAAGGATATAAAGAAATCGTCGACAGGTTGTCATCCTCCTCAAGTCAAAATTCTTCTGGTAAGAACTCTAACTATGTCTCGTATTTTGATGACAGTAAGTTTTATGATAATTTCTCACATAAAAAGGGATCTCTCTCTAGATTTAGAAGGAAAAAGAGACGCAATCATAAACACAGTTCTTTTAATGATCTCAGAGCTCATACTTGTGCTAATTAATCACAAGGATTAAGAACTTGCTCATAAAAAAAAACCTGTTGAGCAAGATGTGTAAGAGTCAGGTATACTGTGGCATATTTTTTTTGTGTTCTGCTTAGTTGAGCTATCCTCTTATCGTTTATCGCTAAACTAGTGTTTGCAGACAATTTTGCCTAAATTTTTTTTGGTGTCTATTATCGTTTCTCTCTTTTTAATGCAAGTCTTATTGCAATTAGGTGGTCTGCTACACTTGTGCTCTAAAATTCTTCACTAATATTAAGAAATTTATTGAGACATTTACGAAGTCCTATGTAGCAAAAAGTTTTTTTTTTGTTTTGTTCCTTGTGGGTTATGTTGTATTCGTATGTGTACACGTGTTACCATCACGAGTCAACAGTTTGAAAACCCTAAAAACCTTCTTCTCTAAGAAACCTTTAAATACCAAACCTTTGAGTCACGTTTTCATACTTTGGGTTATTGTGTTTCTGTCAAGAATGACTTCCTCTTCACAATCTTGTGGTTTCGCTAGAGGCTTTCTTGCTAAAGGTATTGGTTTTGAGTCCAAAGGGAGGAAGAAAAGAACTCTTGTTGAAGATGATCATCCCAATGCCTCATGTTACTTTGCCTATACACATGAGGATGTCGAGAGAGAGGAGATGATCTCTGCTGAAGTGGTTCATGACTTTCTTAAATATTACAAGGAAGAAAAACTGCAGCTTGTTGATACCTTGAAATGTCTTAATGTGTTAAGAACTGAGTTGGAAAAGGTTACATCTGACCTTGGTCTCATGAAAGCACAAATTAAAGACCTTCTCAATGAAGATATCTTTTCTAAAGAAGCAGTAGATGTTGTCTTTCACAAGCTTGAAAACCTCAAGACTCATGAGGATCCAGAACCGTCTATATGACTTTAGTTCGTGTTCGGCATTGGCATAAAAGTCTGTTTTTGTATAAGTTTGTCTAGTAAATCTTCCATTTTTCTGTTTTTGTTGGAAGAATAACTAGAGTTTGGAATAGCCATTATTGTGATTACACATAGCTATGTCCTACGTTTTCATCTTCATGTTTTTAGATTTATTGGTTTAAACTCTAAATTTGTTTGGAAGATGATTTTTGCAGTATTAATCTTTATGGTTTTATATATTGAAATTGTTATGGGATATGTGTGTTTGCGTCCGTGAACTATGATTGTCCCATATCTTGTCAAAAGTAAAGTCTTTCATAAGTCGATATTCATATGTTGATAAAGGAATGAATGGACTTTTGACAAATACAAAAGTTAAGCCTATATTGTCAATTATTGACGCAAGATAGGTTAAAATCTTTTGTTTTCAAGGATTATGTCTATTGTTTGTCATTGTGCAAATGGTGATGGAAAATAGAATGAATCCTTGTGTATTCATGATAATTGATCTTCCTTGATCCATATTTTATGTATTCTTTTGTGAGGCTCCGTAATGTGTCTTATGTTGAGCACTAAACAACCAAGTTGATTATTTTATGATTAGCTTTGTTGTTGTTCCGTAAGGTACTTTATGTCGAGCATTTTTGAACTAAATTAATCATCTTGTTTGGTTATTTAGTTTCATAAGTCTTCTTATGTTTGAGCGTTTTTGACTGGGTTGATTATTTTCATGATTAACTTAGTCATTGCTCCATAGATTCTCTTATGGAGAGTATGACCAATTAAATTGATTACTTTTGTGATTAGTTTGGTTGTGTATTTCGATTAGATTAATTTTGGGTTCTCTTGTGATTAATCTAATTGAGTATTTTTGAGTCTCCATAAGTTCACTTGTGTTGGGCATTATCGATTAAATTAATCATGAACTTCTTGTGGTAAATTTAATTGAGTATTTTGGATTCAAATTGATACTTGTATGTGATTTGTTATGTCCAAAGAAATCCTTCTTTTCTTTCGAAATTAAGGTCGTTTTTGTTGTTCTTTCGGGAATGACATATTATGGGGGAGAGTTATTTTTGAACTTGTGCTTAGTTGCCAAATATTTGTGGGGAGTGCGGCTGTGGAATATTATAGGGGTTGTCTTGTATCTTTAAACTCCTTGATGAATGCATTTAGCTTCGGCTTTATGATTGTATCTAAATAAGATGATATGTGTTTCTTTATTTTGGTCATGAAATGTCTCTTTCACAAATTTCATTAGGATCCCGTTCTTGTACCTTTGCCAATTTTATTGACAAAAAGGGGGAGAATTAATATGTAGTTCACACTACAAATACATATGGTTTTCGGATCATTATGTAAGGGGGAGTGGTTTCCATGTGAGATAGAGTATTGACAAAGGGGAAGTGATACATATCACCATAGTATTGTTGTTGAAGTTGTGATACAATTGGACTTTGATGCTGTGTAATGATACTATGACATTGTATAACAATGATTGAGAATTCTTGTTTTCTTGTTGTTATAGCTACGGATTTTCAACAACGGTGATGCTAAACTTACAACCTTTGGGATCATTGGAGTACTTGGAAGTGACTAAGATTTCGAGTAATGTTGAAGATTAGGCATGTGGAATAGGAGCTACAAAAGTTAATTTATTTATTTTTTGTATTCCATATGTATTAATAGTTTTGTCACAAAAATTGACAAAGGGGGAGATTGTTAGAGCATTGCTCGGTCGAACTCGCATGCGTTGCTATCTCAAGCATGTTTGTCAATGTTAGTGATCAAAACTATAAGTCTTGATTTCTAGCCTATTTTTAAAGAAAGTGTAGTTGATCTCAAGACTCCATGGCAATCATCATACAATGCGAAGGACTACTCAAGGAACTGGTGGAACTTCATCGACCAAAAGGTATGTGGAGACTTGAACTTATCTGTCACTCAAAAGTCTATTTACTCTATCTCCAATTCTTGAGACAAAAGTCATTTTGATATATAGACTTTCATTATACACATTTGTTATTTCGAGCCGAGTTTAACTCGCCTATCTATTTCTCGAAATATGTGTTGGTAAGCTTTTGCTTTAGCCAAATTCATCTTTACCTAGTGACAAATGTCATGTTATGTTTCAATCACTTTGAAAATTGCTCTGACGAAAAATGATCTGTGAATAACGGCTATATAACGTCCTATGAGAATGTTTCAATGATTGAAATGAGAGTTTAGATTAAATAACCTTTGGTAGGATATAAGCATTGTTGTGGAAACACATATATGTATAAGTCCTTATTCCTTGAACCAAAGTTTGCGAACTTTGTTGATCAATAGAAACGGAATGTGGCGTGAGCCAAGTTCGCGTTCGGCGGAAGTTCTCGACCCGAGAATTTCTGCTGGAGTTTGTGAACTCCTTCCGTGAGCTTAAGTCCGCGAACCCAGTCTGCGAAATTGAGTAGGTTATATCTAAAATCGGTTGTTCTTGAAGTCATGTTTATATAAACTAAGGAATGCTTTTGCAAACCGTGGCTATAAAGTTCATGAACCGATTCGAGTGAATCAAACTGTTTTTGCTTCGATTGTGTCTTGTGTAGTTACATAAGATCTAAGCAATTGAACAACTCTCTAACTAGTTCATTTGAGTCATTTGAAATAGTTATGGTGAAGAAGAATATGGTTGATATGAAAGTGATCATATGGCTAACCATTTGGTTAACTATTTTTGAACCAACAAATGTTAATGTTTGGGAACGGTTACATAAACCCAAAATTGGACATTTTATTTTTGTGTAACAAGCTAAGGTTTCGATCCAACGGTTGAGAAATATTAGCTTGAATCTAATCAGGTTTTCATCTAACGCTGAATATTGAATGCTTTGTTACCAAGATAACATTGATTGCAAACCCTGATTTGAAAGACTATATAAGGGAGAACTCTAGCAACTAGGAAACCTAATCCCCACACCTTACGTGTGATACTAGTTGCATAAGCTAGAGTCGATTCTCCTTTAACCTTGGGTTTTCTTCTCTAAACCAGGTTAACGACTTAAAGACTTCATTGGGATTGTGAAGCCAGACCGATACTACTTTTCTTGTAGTTGTGTGATCCGATCTTCTTTGTTTATATAAATACGAGTATAATTGGAATAATTGGCTTGAGATTTATATCTCCGATAGGCAAGATAGAAAAGAAATCACAAACACTTCGTCTCATCGTTTGTGATTCCGCAATACCTTTTTCGCTGCGTCGATTAAGATTATTATGAGGTGATTGATAATACTAGGCTGTTCTTCGGGAATATAAGTCCGGGTTATCAATTGGTTCCTATTCACCTTGATTTATCAAAAGACGGAACAAAAAATCGTAGGTATATTCGTGGGAGACGGATTTATCTATTACCGTAGACTTTTCTGTGTGATACAGATTTTTTTATTAAAGTCTTCGACTTTGGGTCGTAGCAACTCTTAGTTATGGGTGAGATCAGCTAAGGGAATCAAGTACGTAGCATCCTGCTGGGATCAAAGAAGTAGGAGCATAACTGTACCTTGGATCAGTGTGAGATTGATTGGGGTTCAACTACAGTCCAGACCGAAGTTAATTTGGAGTAGGCTAGTGTCTGTAGCGGCTTAATACATTGTGTGTTCAATCTGGACTATGTCTCGGGGTTTTTCTGCATTTCCGGTTTCCTCGTTAACAAAATTCTGGTGTCTGTGTTATTTCTATTCCGCATTATATTTGTTTATATAATTGAAATATCACAGGTTGTGCGTTGTTTAATCAATTAGAATATCCGACCTTTTGGTTGTTGATTTAAATTGATTGACACTTGGATATTGGTCTTTGGTACCATCCAAGTTATCTCTCTTTGATAAAGACTCGCAGATTTCTAATTGCTTGAGTGAAGATCAAATCGAGAGATTGAGATATAAACTCTTTGATATACTTTTCTCTAGATTGAGTCTGGCTGTCTAGTTGATTCTCTAGAAAGTATATTGAAGTTTGTCCATACAGATTGCTAAGCGAAATATTGGGTGTGGTTGTTGTACCCCCGCTTTTTCAGAGTGTCTCTTAATCAATCGCATAGCTCTTGAAAGTCAGATGAACCAATTCTAAACTTGTTGGAAGTATGGCAAATCGGTTTCAAGGGTGTAAGTATGAAAGAGGACTTACAAAGTAAGGATGTCGGCATACTTTAAACACGTTCAGTAATGTTTATATTTTATTGTTCAAAGTTATTCCTTAATAGGTACAGGAAGAAAATCCCAGGATCGAAATAAATAAGTTAAGAATCTTTTATTTAAGGTTGCTAATTTTATTTTAGGAAAATGAGATTTTCCAGAGAGATTTTCGATCATTATTTTGGACAGAGCATTTCCAGGAATTATGGAAATCGAATTTGGAATGTATTGAATATCTTTGAGAATATTTTTGGTTTTGGAAAGTCTTTGGTGTCCAAACTTCCTTGTCTATAAATACTTGAAGTTTGCATTTCTAGCAAACTAATCCTTCGTGACAGCAAACTTCCTCGGTTGTGTTGTTACTGGTGTAGCCGCCTATTCGGAGAGAAGAGTAACCTAATTAGGCGAAATCTCTTACGGCCGCTCAGTTTAAAATCTCCTTTGGGATTGAGAAGCTCTACGAGTACCGTTAGTGGGAAACTAGATAATTGCGGTTTATCTTTTATTTTCGATTGATTTGATTGACTAACTGTGGTTGAACTTTGATTGCACCTAGTTTGTTTATGCTTGAGAATCTTCTCTTCTGATATAAGATTCACTCAAACTAGATCGAAGTTTCGATAGGGATCTTTAGACTGTTGTTAGTGTTAAAGAAGATCTTGTGATAATCCATTATTAACAGACTCTGTTCTGTGCGTGATTGATCACAAGAGATTCAAGTTGTTGTGTGCAGGTGATAAGCACGTTAGTGCTATATTTTATACCCATATTTGTATTAGCTATGACTCAATATTTTTACTAATAACACCATTTTAGTGCTTTTGTAGAAAGTACTGGAAAATCTGATCATTGTTACAATTTATGGCTGAATAGAAGCAAAATGGATTTTGCGACAAAAATGATCAATATCACTCAATAGGAGAGCCTCAAATGTGGTGGCCTGGTACGTTTATATATCAGCACCACTCAAGCCCGGCCCACAAGTGGTGTTGTTCTTTATCTTGGTTGATGGTTTTGAATCTTTCTCCCTAACACCAGCAACATCAACGGAGTCTGTATGGTTCTCAATGTAGCAGATCCGGGTAAAGTTTCAAGCTGTTGCAGCCGGTGGTTGGCAAGTCAAGCAATGGAGAGTTGGACTTTGGTGATGAATAGATGGTTGCAGTTGATAGTAGTTGACTGAGAAGGTGGCAGTAGCGAGAATGGAGATGGCATCGAACTGCCGATACTCGAATGGAGATGGCAGCAAAAGCTTGAATCTGTTGGTGATAGTTAACGATATCAATGGGAACTCGGAGATGGACTGTTTGTTGGCTGATAATAATTCGAAATGGAGATGCATGTTAGCTGGCATGGAAGCTTGACAAGGATCTGGTTACAGTTGGCGAAAACTGGCGGTGTTGTGCTTTACCTGCAAGTCGAGAAATTAGTATGGAGTCTTGTCATTCTTGTGATGGTTCACGGCAACAAAGCAAGGCAGCAATGTTCAATTCAAGCTGCTATTGTTCACCTGAGATGTAAACCAAGGCATCGATGGCGCAGTGATGTTAATGAATGAGCTGAGAACTGATGTAACTGTTGCAATGGTTCCTGCTGTTGAGGTTGTCATCTGCTGGGTAGGATGGCTGAAGTGTTGTAGACAGTGGAAGGAGGTGATGATTGCAGCAGGCAGTCGAAGAAGCAGTGCAGGCAGTGGTGGTCTCCGTAGTGTCTAATGACAACAACAAAAGAAAAAGTTGTTGAGATGGAGACTCCGGAGATGAACTGGAGAGCTGAGACGTAAAAAGAGAATAGAAGTGGATGGATTTGATTCATGGCTGTGTATCAAGGTTCATGAAGGGTTTCGATCATGAGATGGAACAAGAAGTAATGGAGGAGCTCATTGGCAGTTCGAGTGTAACGAGGGTCTTGAGTATGATATGCTGGTGATCGGGAGGAAGCATGGAATTTCTAATACAAACTGGTCTGGGTATGGCAGGTCCGATTGTATGTAGCATTTTTGTACACGGAAGAATTAATGGGAAGCAGTAAGTGCAGCGATGAAGAGAGACGAAGTTGCTGGCAGAAATGGGAAGCAGAAATGACACAGCAACAACAATGATTTAATGTGGATTTTAACTCAATTTGACTGGGGTTGTGGTTAATGGAGAGTGGTGTGTGCTAATGGATCGAAATGCAGGCAGTAGTGATGGGTTTTTAAGGCGAGAGTATTGAGAGAAGAAGCTGGTGCTGTGACCAGAGATAGTGCAGTCAGCGATGGTGATATGTACGAGCTTTGAGAGCTGGTGAGAGCAGAAGAACAATTATTGCTGCCAGTAGAGTTGGTGCAGTGGCTTGAACTGCAGTCGATGTATCAGTGTCGCGGAAAAATGTATGTGTTGTTAGTTGTGGATTGTATGGCTGTAAATCGAGAAGGAGAATAAATTGGCAGATGCTGGAACGGTGAGAAGACAAAGAGAAGTTTACTGTGTCCTGGATTTGGAAGTCGTCATCATGGCAGCAGCTCATTGCAAGTCAGGGAAGCAACGATGTGAACTGAGTTTGTCGCTGGTGTTTACATTGAAAACTCGGAAGAAAATGGAGCAAGAGAGGTGTTGATCGAGAGAAGTTGTCTCAATAATCTAAAACCGATGGAGGAAAGTGTTGTTGCGACATGAATGGTGATCCAGCCATCTCTGGTTCATGTTTCTGAGCCTGTGAAATTGGTGGGTTGCAACCAGTGGGTGACGAGATTCGAAAAAGTTCTGGAGTTTGCTATATTACACTTTGCTGCGAAGTTGAGTTGGTTGAACTGAGGCATTGACCGAAGAGAATGGAAGTGATGGTTAGATGGCGTCTTATGAACTGTGGCCAGGTTAGGGAATCGGAAGTTGAGTTGGATTTTGGAAGATGGAGCTAAAGGACCCGAATGGACTGGGCCTTGGCAAATGTTGCTAGGGCTTAGGTGAATTATCCCCAACAGTGCATACGTATATATTGGATGCGAGAAGAAACTAAAGGGGGGTTCCGACAATGGAGAGCTGCGGCTGCAGAGCCATTACAGCAGGAAACGAAAGACTAGGGTTTGCGTTTTTGTTCTTCGTTTTTCCTTTTGATTAGCTATTGATTTTATATATGTTTATGGCTTTTGAGAAAGCCATGTCTAGCTAATTTATATTGAGGTGAAAGGATGAATTTGTAGGTTTTTTTTTATTTTGTGTTCTTGAATAAGGTTTCTACCAATTGAACTTAATGATAATGTTTGTGATTCTCTTTCAATGTTTTACCTTCTAGCTATATTTTTCATGTTATATGCCATGTATAGTCCATAGTTAGATTAGTAGAAGGACTCGTTGAACCTTAGCAATAATCGATTTAAGAATATCTCTTGACTATTTATGCCATGTATACTTAGTGCTTTGGAATTCTACTTTAAGGTGAGAACAAACTACTGATTCGATAATTATTGTCAATGATTCTTAATGAAATATCTTCCATGTACTAGTAGCTAGGTTTGCTATTTTACATGAGTAAATTCGAGACCTTTGTGATTGAACACAAATAACTTACCTACAACGGATTCCCGGAACCTTAACACCTTCACATCTTTAGTTACGTTTTATTATTTTGCTACAATCTAAAATCCAAAAATATTATTTTTGATTAGTTTATTAGAAATATTGATTATCGGTATTTCCACCGCTCCCTGTGGGTTCGACCCGTACTTGCATCTGTCTACTAGTTAGACACCGAACGATTGCGGTTATTACATATAGGGTATTCCCATATCCTACCAGCAGGTGTTTATTGAAGATCTAAGAAGATTTGAAGACAAAGAAGATATTGAAGATTTCTGATTTGGGGTTCATAATCTTTGGTGTGCACAATACTTGTTTCGGTATAAGAGGATCCAACTATAATCATTTTATCCTTGTGGTAGATTGGATTGATTATTTGTGTAGATCGGCATCAATACAATTCTTTGTGATTAAAAGTATTGATTGAAAAATCTTAACAATTACTTCGGTAGTTGAGAATAAGATAGTTCGAAGAACCTGACGAAGGAGTTTATGTTAAGATAAACAGAAGAGCCTTTGTCTAACTCACATCACTTGGTTGAAGAGACTTGATACCAAACATATTTGTTGTTCCCTTACTGTTTGGAATACGAACCAAAGGAATTGTTCCAAGTACGTGACTTATTCATAAGTTGGAGGCATGGGAATACAGACGAAACTAGGTGAACTATAGGTTTAGTTGCTTGGTATCAACTATACGAAGTTAGGTTTAATTTTGTGTAGCGTCTTAATCCTGAGAGTATTCAATTCTGGACAAGGTCCCGGGGTTTTTCTGCATTTGCGGTTTCCTCGTTAACAAAATTTTGTTGTGTCATTTACTTTATATTTCCGCATTATAATTGTTTTATTATAATTAAAGTAAATTACACAAACGTTAATTCCTATTTACTTGATAAGCAATCCTATTGTGTTTGGTTAAGTCCGAACCTTTTTATCAAGTAAACATACTTCATTGTTGTATTGTCTCGATCTCGTATCCATAAACGATCACACAAAGTGTGAACCGATTAGTTGTATTGTCTCGACTCAGTCTATAGACAATCATTTCGGAGAAAGGACTTATATGTAGGAAAAGTTTTTGCTTGAGGTATATTTGGGTACCCTCGCCTTTTCAGTTGTGCTTTATAATTTTTTGTTTTTTTTTTTGAAACACTTTTGTACATGTGCTTAGCATGCTAGCATGTAGATTCTTATGCAGTTGTGCATAAGGAAGACTCTCAGGCAGATTCTATGCAGTTGTGCATAAGGAAGACTCTCAAGCAGTTGTGCTTAAAAAACTTTGAATCATAATGTATCTATGTGAACCAGCAGTATTAATATAATCAGTTTTTTTTTATGGATGTGTGCGGTTTGGGTTCTATTGTATTTTTTGCACAGGTGATTGCAGTGCAGGTCAATTGAAGCAGTAGTAGCACCCGGGGTAATATGAATCCCTGATAAGTACACTTCTTTTGCTTGTGCTTATCATATTGAGTTCAAATGGATATTAATCTTCAGTATATAATTTCTTTTAAGGTAATATGTTGTTCGTGATGTTGCTACAGGATTATATTGTTGCTGACCTTTCTCCGGTAAGTCTCTATTGTGATCTTCATTACTCCCATGAAGCCATTGGGTTTGGTGGGTCTTCATAATTCAACAATTTCCTAATTCTTTCATATTTGTTTAATTGGCAGTTTTAGTATGTTTATTAACAACAAAATATGACGATAGATTCAGGTAATGTTACTACTTACTCTTAGATTTTTTGTATCAATATGTTGTTATATTTATATGTGATGTACGAGTTATTTTAACACTCTTAAAGTTTCGAAGGAATCAGCAAAAGCTTATGTCTTGTGCTGTCCGGTTCCCCATTCTGCACCGACCTGTGAATTTCCAATTCCCTTTGTTGTTATACACTCACAACAGCAGTAGTTTCTGAATGTTCATGATCAACAACTACTCTGAAACGAAGGTAAACAAACTTCTTTTGAAAGCTTTCTTCTATAAGTCATAAGTTTATAATGCCAGACCTTGCAAACTAGAATTTAGTCGATTGAACAATCATTTCATTCCTTTGGATTAGGTAAACAATTCTGAACATGATACTATTTGCTTGTCCGATTGTACGGTATTGAGGTTGGATTTTAGGAGTGTATTATTGTTCTCTTATTCTCACACTTGTCTTTCTGAACTAACTGCGCATTATCAAGGTTCCTAGTTATTATTACTACATTTTGATAAGTGAACTGAAATGTAACTTTAAAGTTTGTTTTAAGCGTCCTACGACCATACAACTCAATTTCAGTTCACTTATAGTAGAGTAGTGATAGACGCATTTATGTGTCTATTTTAATCTCAATTTTCTATTTTTTAGTACCCATTTATGTATTTATTTTGGTGTTTTATGTCTTTGTAGGTATTTTTGGAGAAATAAGCTTTTGCGGAGAAATTGGCTCAAAAAAGTGGTATTTGCACCCCCAGGAGAAAGTACTAAAGGCACCCCGGAAATGCGTCGGAGGCACCCCTGAAACGTGTTAAGGGGAATCCAAATTACTAAGGGGCATCCCAATTGCTAAAGACACCCCCGGATTTGGTTAAGGGGTGTCCATTTTCTTCCCCGCTTGAATCTGGGTTTGGTGGGAAAAGGTGCAGCTTATGAACAGAACTAGGGTTTGAATTCGGAAGGTGTTTTGAAGAGACTAAAGAGCTGAGATTAATTGGGGTTGTTAATCGTGACCTAACAGTGCTGGTAGTGGGTTCTGTTTCGGTTCAAATTGGATTGAATCGTGTGTTTGAAGAAAACAGAGTCCACGGGTTAATACGTGTTTTCTGTGGAAGATTTTGGGATGATTTGGTGAGAGTTTTTCGTGGTGCTGAGTTGGAATCATTTTGTTTGGTCGTGACAGGGATTGTATTTTTGATGGAATTGAGAAAATAAGGAGTTCACGAGTTGTCCAACTTAAACAGGGAAGGATTATATATGATGGAGATATTCTCAGGATTTCGAGTTAAATTGGGAAGGATTGCGTGTGTCTACAAGAGTTTGATTCTGTTTAGATCGTGTTTAGTCTGCTTGGGAAGAGTTTGACACCAACAGACGCGTGAAAGATAATATAATGGAAACAAAATATTCATGTATCTGCAGCGAGTAAAGGAAGAATTTAGGGAGTTATTACAAAGATTTCTTGAACCTTTTGAGTATATAAGGGCATGTTGGGGTCTAGAGAATGGTTACGGAGAGTCTAAGGAATAATAGAGAGTTACAAATAACAAAATCAGAGTTTGCAAAAACTCTGTTGCTGCTGTTGTGAACCAAGAACACGAAGAACATTAAGTTGCTTAGGATAGTCGCAGAAACTATCGCTCTTCTACCACAGAAGCCTTTTATCGTTTGTATCTTCAGTTGCAATACTCTTTTGTAACTGAGTCATCCTGGTCGCTAGAGACATTTAATCACTGAAAATCGTTGTAAGCAAACTTCTATTATTTAATACAATAATTAATCCAGTTTTCTCCATTTTTGGTTTCATGATTAGATAAGTTTCTTTTCTAGGGTTGGGAGGAAGCTGTTTTCTTGATGAGTTTATTTAAATAATTATTTTCTTCATCATTTTTACTCCCCTTTTGTGCTAATAATTCCTTAAAAATTCTCTCTTCTTTGCATGCCTCATTTAAATTGTTTTGAATAGTTTTAGACTATTGATTCTTTATAGGCAAAGGAGAATTAAGCCTAAGATTGATGACAGAGTCATAAAAATAGAGCTTGTAACGTTTTATCCTCCAATCCATGAGATTGAGTTTGAAACTTCCTTGAGTAATTTGGAGTATTGTGTATAAGTTGTAACTAGTGAATATGCGACATCAAAATAGTGGAATCCTAACCCTAGTTCTCCATCTCTTTTACCAACAAAAATTTAATTAGTTTATTTTTATTTAGCATATTTTCTTTTATTTGTCTTGAACCAAACCTTTGAAAATAGTCCGAGAATCGAACCTTCTACTTACCACTTGTAAAAACTGCATCAAGTAGTGGATGAAAGAGTTTTTTTTTCCCTCTCACATGATGTTCTCTTAAATATTTTGTTTGGATTTGCTTCTACATACATCTCCATTTAGTTCACGTATAGCAGAGTTTGTTGATATTTGCTTTACATGGTTTTGACTTGTCTCTGCAGATTATACAAAATCTAAGGTTTAGTCTTTTATTTGTGACATCGGTACTGAAACATCAAATTGGTTATTATGCAGGAGATTGGTTAAGCAAGCGGAGTCTGGTGATACTTCTGGTGATATTTAGTATTTTTTTCCCTGTTTTTCAATGCCTCTGTCAGTTGACACAAACTAGGTTACCCATCCATTTATACACATCAACATAGATCAAATATTGTATGTCACTCACAACATACATAAGTTTACTTGTGTACATTTGTATCATAGATCGAATATTGTATGTCAGTCACAACATACATAAGTTTACTTGTGTACATTTGTATCAATTGAATAATCATTTCTTTTATAATAATATTATCTAATGGTGATTCTCAACTACATTTGTATCAGTTTTGTATTGCCATTGTAGTTTGTATATCTGTGTGGATGTTGAATATGATGAACTGGGTAATTGCAGGGGGGAAATGTGGGGGTAATGAATTTTGACTAGGTCAATAAACATAGACTTGACCTTTTTTTTGTGGTTGCAAAAAATTAGCAACCTCCGTGCTCTGTTGCTAAATTAGAACCAGAACCAATAAATAGAACCAGAACAAACAATATCTAGTTCCGGGTAAGGGTATTCCTGTAATTAGCAACAGATTAGCAATAACAAGTTGTTGTTGCTAATAAAAAATTTAGCAATGGCAAGCGGTGTTGCGAATTGCCGTTGCTGACTGAGATTCGCAACAAAGCTTATGTCGTTGCTAAAAATTGCGACACCGTGTTTAGCAACGGCGAAAGCCGGTTGCGACCCTGTTTAGCAACATCTATGGTAGGTTGCTAATACCTTAAAATGGTGTAGTGTAAAGGCGGTTGTTTTCCAAATACGGATGTAATCATCCGTGGAATCCGCTGGTACCCCGTAACATAGTATACGGAGGGCCGTAGTGACCTTTTGTTCGGGACTAAGCCTCGTACATGTTGTGCATCATACCGATAATTAAATAAAGGTTGTACCTGACAAAGCTCGACAATAATCCTTTGCGTCAAGTTGCGGCCCATGAGGAATCATCGCTGAAAGTCCTCATCGGAATAGACACAATCATGATTAAAATAATCATGCATCATCTTTTCGTGGTAAAAATGTCGATCTCGCCACGTCCATGTTCTAGTCACAACTTCATATGGCTCTAAAGGCTTTGATATGATCCCGGATTGTAATTGCAACATAAAATTTCGCATTTTTCTATCTTGATTTGCATCTTCATCCATTTGATGCAAAAACTACATACACATTTCTTCCTCTTCTTCGTACAACATTTCATCCATCTCCATATCTTCCTCAAAAGAATCAAAATAAGAATTCATGGTTGAAAGTTGAAAGAAATTGAAATTAAGAAAAGATTGATCGGATGAAAGATTGTTGTGAATTTGTGAGATCAAACTCGAGCCGTATTTATGGAAGTAGAAACTAGCCGGTAGAAACTAGCCGTTCCGGTGACCGTTTAAAAGTAGCCGTTGGCGACCTTGGTTCAAACGCCGGCGTGTCTCTTACAGACGCCAGTGTCTGCACTTCCTTCTTGCGCTTGATGGTCAACCGCCGAATGCTTTGCCATAGTAGAAAACCCAGTTTTTCCATCCACCTGGCTCAACAACAAAATGGATTTGAACATTGCCATAGGAATTGTCATTCAGGACTTAGAATGATGGTTTAGTCTTTTCCGCAAGCAAGGATTTGCTAGAACAAAAATGTCTCTCCAAAAAACTATTATTGTTTGTA
The DNA here is from genome assembly GCA_023531295.1 of Papaver armeniacum. NCBI lineage: Eukaryota > Viridiplantae > Streptophyta > Magnoliopsida > Ranunculales > Papaveraceae > Papaver > Papaver armeniacum. The sequence continues at coordinate 240,348 of JAJJWW010005971.1, forward strand.
CCCTTTGTAAAATTGCCACATTTTGAACTAGATTGTTGTTTGGACTGCCATCTAAGTCTATCAGTCTAATATGCCAGCCAGTCAAGTCCGCACGTCAAAGGTTAATGGTCAAAGTCAACTCGGTGGTCAATGGTTAAAGCTAGGCATCTATGTTGCCAATTAATGTTCCAACCAGGTTGTCATCCAACCAACTCAGTCTGTCAACCATCCATCCAACCTGCTCAGTATGTCGACCATTATGTCATCCTTCTCTGCCAGTCCGTCCGGACAGTTGGCTAAAGTCAACAAGCAGTCAACTGTTAAAGTAAAAGTCAACACTCGTCCAGGAAAGTCAAAGAATGTCAGTCAAATCTGCTGACATGTGCCCGTTTTCATTGACCCGATGTCATTAACCTAGAGAAAGGTTCTAAAACTCTCTGGATCGCCTGTTGATCACGTCATTGCGGGCAAGTCCTGAAATTTTTTTCAGATGTCTTGCTGGTAAAGTTACCACATATAAAGCGTATCTCAGGAATTAAGGTTTATCTTAGAAACTCAATTGTATAAATAGGGGGATCTGAACCCTAAAATGATACACTTAAATACACAAAAACCCTCAAGAGTGCAGAAAAACCATTGCATCTGGTAAATCAATAAAATATCTCTCCATATTTATTATTTGGGTAAGATATATTTCTCTCCTTACAGGAATTCTTAGCGGAGTAGGGAAAACTTGCATAACCACGGTAAGTTTATGTCTACGTCTATTGATTGTTTATTCGTTTTTTTGTCCATATTTTACATCATCATCATTATTTATGTTAGAGCATAGCTCGGTTGAACTCACCAAGCGTTGGTATGTCAAGTTTGGTTGTCATATTTTAGTATCAAAACTCATCTAGTGTCGCTTGATTAAATACTTGAGTCAACTTCGTTTAGGTTAGACTAGAAAGTCTAGGAATGTTGAGACATACAAGTATTACTCCGAAGACCTGAAGAATGTGAAGAAGTAACGAACTACAACAACGACATCATCCTTCCACTTGAGGTTAGTAATATTGACTTGAACTGTTTCATTCCTAACGTACCTTTCAAGTCGTGCTATATTGAAAACATAACTGTGAAGCTGTATATATTGTACATATTGTATAATACTCTAGTGATGTGACACGATCATAATAGTACGATCATAGTATTAGGGAATTATACTACGAAGTATAACACTTATATTTTGAACTTCGTATATATGACATCGACATAATCTTGTATATATTGTTATGATTATATGAATGGGTGTAGATGGTGAAATTTGGATAAGGGGCAAAAGTGTCGATTCAACCCTATATACAGAACTCAACTCTCACGGGAGAGATTAAGCCCTTGGCCCTCAAGGCATCCTTAGGCACGATTTCTAGTATACGTCCCCGCGAGACACTGCTGGTCATGATGCCATGATTCCTAGCGCACATCCTCGACGAGATACTGCTAGTCACGTAGGTTTTGTAGAGCGTAAAACGTCCCCGGAAGAATTATGAACCAGAACAACCACAATTCCAGCATGTCTTCGCGAGACGCAGCTGATTGTGATCCCATGATTCCTAGTATACGTCCTCAACGAGATGCTGCTGGTCATATAGGCTCTGTAGATGCGTAAATACGTCCCCAGCGGACTTATGAGCCAGGGCGGAGATATACATATCTCCTGTAAGCACGACTCACCCTATTTGAGATCAAGGACTGATTCCTAGTACATCATCGCGAGATACGCTGGTCATGTTTGCTCTAGGCTCTGACTCGACTTACTGAGGTTTCCGGATAACTCCTAGGACATCCCTGCGAGATATGCTGGTTATTCTACCTCTGAGCCCTTTTGACAGACTCCTAGAACATCCTTTCGAGATACACTGGTCTTGTTGGCTCATCATATGGACACACAGTTGATTCCTAGCACATCTCTGCAAGATACGTTGGTCAAAGACAAGTGAGCCAAAGTCTCGCAGAGACATTAATCGGGCGTACAAAGCATTTTATCTCTCTCCAGGACGAGTCCCAGCTGACCACAGAGAGATACGGATCTGTTAAGAAAATCTTCGGAGAGATTTTGATCCGTATACAAAATCTATCTGCAAAATCACGGGGAGATTTTGAGCCGTCCGCAAAATCTCGGAGAGATTCAAATCTCTTTGCAAAATCACGGAGAGATTTTGAGCTGTCCGCAAAATCTCGGAGAGATTCAAATCTCTCTGCAAAATCACGGAGAGATTTTGAGTCGTCCGCAAAATCTCTGAGAGATTCAAATCTCTCTGTAAAAAATCGCGGAGAGATTTTGAGCCGTCCGCAAAATTTCTTCACAAAATCTCGAAGAGATTCAAATCTTTCCTCAAAATCTCGGACAGATTCACATGATAGACACACGCCTTACCTAGTGCTCAAGTATATTTCTCAGCCTCTCAAATACACTCACGGCCAGTAAATTGAGCCTGAACTATACATGGCTATCCAAAAAAGTGGATAAGCTCTCTTGAGCTCCGTATTCTCAACAAAGGGACCCACAAACAATAATACAGTCTTCACATGACATATGTGACCGACCATGGAGAGAGGGAGATCAGCCTCATATCCTCTCACACTCTGCACACGATTCTTGAGGAATTCCATTCCTTTTCATGTGACTCATCCTAGTCATTCGCACAAATCAGAGAATATCTCTCTATTTTGGCCAACTCGGCTAAAGATAATATTTCTCTCTCAACACATCATCACAAAGGATGAGTCAGATTCACACAAATGGGGGGATATCAATTAGGGTTTTGGTCTGGAGGTTTACGTTACGTGTGAGGAATACCCAGCTTATTTCTCACCACAGAAGAGAGTAAAGGCGGTGGAATAATGAGATAAAATCAAAGCTAGTTTATCCCTTTTCCTGAAGAGACGGGAGAATTGCTCCGCACGGCATGGAAAGCAATCCTTATCTTCACCGACCTGAGATTAGAGAATTCAGCTATAAATAGGTCCTCTATTTTTCCAAGCTACAATCATCTTTCTCATAACCTCTCAAAGTAATTCTTCTTCAAACCCTAGAATTCTCTGATCACTCTCTTCATCTGCTTCCCTCCCTAAGACCATCCATAAACCTCCATACATGTGACTAAAGCAGCCTTTGAATGGCCATTGTGCGTGATTTAGGCGAAGACTGTTCGTGCTCAACCTCCCGAAACTCACTTTCAAAACCCTGGAATCCGATCTCTAGCCTCCAACCGATTTTAGGTAACTACATTTTGGCGACTACAGTGGGAGGTTGTCCACTCAGTCACAGTTTTAAATCAATCCCACATCGTATTCACCAATCTTAATCATGGTCACTATCAAGATGGGAAACTTTACCAATTCTAATAGAAAAAGATCTATGGAAACTAGATCTGATCAAGACAAGGAAAAGCGAGGCCCTCGTCCCCGATTTCTTGATCAACCTCATAATCTAGAGGAAGACGAGATTCAGGAAGCGCCTCCCCAACTGCAAGATGGAACAACGTCCACAACAGATACTCTTGAAATGGTAAACGTCAGAACTGAGGAAGCTCCGAGACCTATACCTATAAGTGTGTCCTTGTCACCAGAAGAACATCTACTATTGGTAGCTTTGCTCAAGGAATACCAAGATATTTTTGCTTGGACTTATGAAGAAATGCCAGGGCTAGACGAAAAATTGATAACACATCGTCTTCATATAATTCCTGGATCTAAACCAGTGAAGCAGCATCCAAGGCACTTCAGACATGAAGTAGAAGAACAAATAAAAATTGAAGTACATAAGCTGCTCACAACCGGGTTTATCAAACCTATCCAACATCCTACCTAGTTAGCAAATGTCGTACCAGTCAAGAAGAAAAATGGGAAAATTAAGTGTTGCGTAGATTTCCAGGATCTAAATAAGTGTTGCCCAAAAGATGATTTTCCATTACCAAATATAGACATGCTGGTGGATTCTTCTAGCGGCCATGCCATGTTATCTTTTATGGACGGCTATAACGGGTATAATCAAATAAAAATGTTCGAGGGAGATGCCGAAAAAACTGCGTTCCGCACTCCTATTGGGAATTTTTATTACACCGTCATGCCTTTTGGACTTAAGAATGCAGGAGCCACTTACCAAAGAGCAATGACAGCAATCTTTCACGACATGATGCATCAAGAAATTGAAGATTATGTTGACGATGTGGTTGTCAAATCAAAAACCAGAGCATCCCATTTTGAAATTCTCTGACAGGTTTTTGAAAGATGCAGGAACTACAATCTTCGGACGAACCCCTTAAAATGCGCTTTTGGGGTCTCTTCTGGAAAGTTTTTAGGGTTCCAGGTGACGGGGGAAAAAATTAAAGTGGATCCCAGTAAGGCTCAAGCGATAGCCACTATGACCCCACCACAAACAGCGAGAGAACTTAAATTTTTCATGGGGAAAGTTTCATACATTCGGCGAATCATTCCAGGCTTGGCCCAGTTTGTAGCTGCCTTTGTTCCTCTGCTTAAAAAGGATGCTCAATTCAGATGGACTTCATCTCAACAACACGCCTTCAAACAGATTCAACGATTATTACTTTCTTCTAATGTTATGAAAGCCCCACTGCAGGGACGGCTATACGGCTTCAAGTGATACAACAGTTGGTGCCTTGCTCGCTCAAGAGGATGATGATGGGACCGAACATCCAGTTTACTACATCAGTCGTACGTTAAAAGAAGCAGAGCTGAGATATCCAAAGGTAGAAAAGGCGTGTCTATCCCTGGTATTCGCTATCCAAAAGCTCAGACACTATTTATTGGCAAACAAGGTCACGCTTATTTCCAAAACAGATCCCATAAGATTTCTATTGGCAAAACCTGTTCTCTGTGGAAGGACGGCCCGATGGTTATTACAGATGTCTGAATTCGATATAGATTGTATTAATCCGAAAGCGATAAAAGGGCAAGTCATAGCAGATCTCCTAGCAGCTTTTCCAGGACAGGATACTACCTCGTTACATGAAGACGTACCCGGAAAATTCCCAGAGATCTCTTTAGTAAAAGGTGATGAATGGCTCCTCTACTTTGATGGGTCATCCACCCCTAGTACTGGAATGGGAGTAGCTGGTATCGTTTTGGTATCCCCAACTGGAGAGATATTTTCTCACTCATTCAAGCTTGACTTTAAATGTACCAACAACTCGGCCGAATATGAAGCATTCCTGATAGGATTATCACTAGCCAAGAAAGCTGGGGCTTCACGTCTTGAAGTCAGAGGTGATTCTAAATTATTGATAAACCAAATGAATGAGTTGTACTCGTTAAAGGAGATTACATTGGAACCATAAAGAGCCAAAGCGCAAAAGCTCCTATCGAATTTTTCTAAAACATTCATGATTCACGCGGGGAAAACAAGTAACAATCATGCTGACTGCCTTGCAACCTTGGCATCAAAACTCAAATTTGATGGAGCTGAGAAGACTTTCACTGTTCAGAGGCGTACTCTCCTCTCAACATGGCTTGAGCAAGCCACTGATAAGAACAACGACTGGAGATCCTCAATAATTAAGGAACTTAACAACCCAATGCACGAGAAAAAGGTTCATATCAAAGAACTGGAGAATTTCTTCATGCATCACGGCGTATTGTATCGCAGGAACCCTGACTTGTCTTTATCAAGATGTGTTGGAGAAACAGAAGCACAACAACGATTAGAGATGGTTCACAAGGAGATATGTGGTCAGACATTGGATATCACTCTATATAGAAGGATTCAATGTCTGGGTTACTACTGGCCTACCATGGAAGTTCAAGCCCGAGCACTTCAAGGGGCCTGTCCTGATTGTCAGGCGCCTCCTCATCAAGCCGAATCATTTATTATCAATGATAGTGAAGATTGGCTAGAACCCTTTATCCTTTATCTCCGTGATAATATCTTACCCGCAGACAAATGGGCGACCGTTAAACTTTCCATGAGGGCCAAAAGATTCTTTATCACAAAGGGATTTTGTATCAGAAAAGTTTCGGAGGAGATTTATTACGTGGCTTGGGAAAAACTGAAGAGGATACTGTCTTCAAGGAAGTCCACGAGAAGGAACATCAAGGAAAGAGAAGGTTGTTTCTACAGGTACACGGAAAGTATTATTGGCCCACAATGGAAGACGAGGCTGCGTCATTCGTTCAAAAATGTCACAAGTGTCATACTCATGCGGATTTGATCCATGCACCAAGCGTTCCCCTGCATTCCGTCAGTAGTCCTTGGACATCTTACAGTTGGGGACTTGATTTGATTGGCAAGATTAACCCGCCTTCTTCGCAACAGCATGAGTACATAATAACGGCTACAGAGTACTTCACCAAATGGGTAGAGGCTATCCCTCTTAAAAGTACAAAATGGGTTACAATCGCAGAGCTTATCAAGGAGCACATAATTTGCAGGTTCGGTGTCCCTAAGTATAACATATCGGATAATAGAACCATGTTTGCTAATCAAAAGGTTTATGATATGCTTTAGGGATATTGTATAAAAATATATGTTTTCCACTCCTTACTATCCTCAAGGAAACAGATTGGCCGAAAGTAATAATAAGACATTGATTCGTATTCTTAGTCGAACCGTGCATGATAACCCTAGGTATTGGCATGAGAAATTACCGATGGCATTATGGGCGTATCGGACTGCGCCTCGGACTTCTACAGGTGTGTCTCCTTATTCCTTGGTTTACGAAACAGATGCAATTCTACCTGTGGAAACTAAGATTCAGTCAGCTCGAATTGTTATGGCAAGCGGAGTTCAGTTGGATGCGACTGAGGCATCGCTTTCTCGAATAGTGGATTTAGATACAGTGGACGCCAGACGTGCTAAGGCAGAAGAGCATCTTGTTGTTTACAAGCAACGACTTTCGCGCGCGTATAATAAAACACTAAGGCCAAGAATTTTCCAAGTTGGGGACTTAGTTTTGATGACATCAAAACACGTCCGGAAAAATCAATCAGCTCCGAAGTTTTTCCTTAACTGGGAAGGGCCATTTTTCATCTCGAAGGCTAAAGCTAGCGGGTATTACGAGATAATAGACATGAATGGAAAGCAGGAAGGTATGGCAATCAATGGGAAGTGGCTTAAGGCATATTTTGTTTTGAACATCTCCTTTCTTAATAAAGTGTAATTTCACTAGAAAAATTGAAATATCTCATGGAAGTAGTGTTATTTCGAATCAAAACCTATTTAGGGAATTGAGATCATTCAAAAGAAAAAAAGGGAAACTCTTTAGAGGAAATCCCCCAACACTTTCTTCTCCCTGCATGCCCATGTTTCAACCTTCTGTAAATAAGTCGAAACTTTATTGTCAAAATTCTCTTTCATAAGTCCAAGAGCCAATCCTTCCTCGATCAGTTGTTGTTCTTCCAATATCAAGACAGGATATGAAAGATCGGGGAACTCTCGAAGAGCTGCATACTCTTTTTGAATGGACTCAAACTTCGAGCACAACCATCCTATGTTGAAGCGAACGCCTTCGCAAGAGGAGATCATCTTTTTCCATCTGGATATTGGTTCTTTGGTAATCTCGTTGAAAGATTTTGAGCGCATTTCCTCCACAGTAGACAAGAGTTCGTCCACAAACGTAACAAGAAGGGATCTGTGTTTCAAAACCTCGGTAGTAGCAACGTGACCAAATTTTACCCATATCTCTGAATACAGCAAGGCATGGCGACTGGGAACGCTTAAGCCACATATAATTTTATAACTAGGGTAAACAGTTTCCATGCTCGGAACGAAGTGAAGACCGCCTGACAAACCATCGCCAGACAACTCGACGGGTACAGTCGTAAATGAATGAGAAATTAGAGTTTCCATGTAAGCTTCAGTATATTTCAGAGGACGAGGGTTACGCTCTGACTCGAATTCACGGTAACTCCTATTCCACTACCAGTTTCGATTATCTCTTATAATCGAAGAATATAAACGGAAAATCAATTGGAAGGCATGTTTCCGATTAATTCAAGGACATCTACTAAAGTCATCATACTCAAGGGATGACGTTTAAACATTGGGTCATGTCAGGAGTCCAAATAATACAAACGCTCCCTTATCAACTCAGATTACTACACAATGAGGAGCGAGGAACTGGTTCTTAAAATTATTTTACCCATATCTCTGAATACTTTTGAAAAAGCAAGGCATGGCGACTGGGAACGCTTAAGCCACATATAATTTTATAAAGACAGTCGTAAATGAATGAGAAATTAGAGTTTCCATGAAATCGAACAAAATCAATTGGAAAGTGCTATAAAGCAAGGGATGACGTTTAAAATTGGGTTGGCTCCCTTATCAAACACAATGAGGAGCGAGGATATAACTTGGAAGACTGAAATCGAAAGTGCATGCCTAATTGGTTAACCTAATTGAATCCGAATCAAGTTATTCCTTTTGCATTGGTTAGCTTTTTCTATTTCTTTCCATAGTTGGGGTCGAGGTTTCGAAGCCGAATATGTGTGAACGACTATTTTGAGCACTTTAAATCCGGCTTTATCACTGAAGAATTAAAACTCGAGCCTTAATGAAGCAAGTGCTCGTTAACAAAATCGTAAGACCAACCTGGAGTTTATCGTAGAATTCTTCCAGGATAGCTTGGCAAGAAAGAGTTCTGGTTCGCCTGCCCGGGGACTCTGGCGTGTGTTCGAGATCACTTGCCTGAGCGTTATATAGTTTTCTAGAAATACATGTTCTGTCAGAATGTGAAGCAATAAAACGAGAAATATTGAATTAAGAGTAGGGATGTATACCTTGCCAGAAGATTTGCGTTTTACAGCTGAGGTAACAGAGTTGGCGGGTTTCATTGAACTCTGATAAGAATGGGCAGAATCGCTGCTACTGTTACATCACTAGAAGCCATAACGTTGAGCGTGTTTGAAGGCATGATGGAAGTTTTAGTCAAAAGAAGGGATAATGTGAATGAAGTTTGATTTTCTATAAAAGAAGAAAACAAAATTGTTCACGAAATCCAACTACACATGTGTATATATATGCCACGGCCAAAGATATGGAATTCTAATGGAAATAGAATTCGTGAAAGATAGTGGACCGATTTCCATGTGTTTTCACACATCAAAATACTTCTCTTTTTGATTAAACCCCAAGAAAAAAGTCTTGGAGCGAAAGGAAAAGGAATTAGAGCTAAAAGAGGAAATCAAGGGAATATTGGGTCAAATAAGGAAACCAAGGTCTTTTCACCTTCCAAAATTCCTCCAAGCCCTTCCCATGCGTGAGAATAGTTTTCTAGGACAATGGGACTTCAATTATTCTCTCGGAATTTTTTTAGAGGGATCAAAGTCGAAGAGAACTAGGGTTTTGAGGAAAATAGCCCTAATTTGGCTCAAATAAGGAAACCAAGGTATTTTCTTCTTATAAAATTTCCCCAAACCGTGGAAAATCCCTTTTAATGCGTGAGGATACTCTCCTAGGCTGGTGGGACGTTATTTATTCTCTCCGGATTTTTTAGAGGGATCAAAGTCGAAGAGAATTAGGGTTTTGACGAAAAAGCCATAATTTCAAGAATTTCGTGAAAAAGGGATTTATTCTAAAAGAGAGGAGACCGAGCCTCTCCCATTCTATTAGACAGTTCTCTAAGCCTCTCTCAATACCTTTTAGCTCATTACTCTTCAACAAACAATGAGCTCATATTGTCCAAAATACATATTGCGATTTTGAGTATTTTCAAAGAAGAAAGTCTTGATACAGCTAGGGACCGAGCAAGCTCTCATCTACTCATTCTAAAGGCCTCATACACGTGAATATTAAGTTCTATAAGTGTTAAGGACGGGAATGAAACGGAATCCAGAAAAGCAGAATTTCATGGAAAATAAAGGGAATCTGGCTCAAAACAGGGAATTCGGGTTCATAATTTCCAAAAGCAGAACCAGAAGCGCCAATCTCTCTTTCAAGACGTGACTATGCCTGGGGAATTTCCATGCATCTCTCATGCTAAATAAGAATCAAGCTCACAGTGGTTTTTTGACGAAAATACCCTTAATTTCAAAAGTATGTATTTTCTCTAATGAAAAGGAGCCTGATTGGTACAAGGAATTAAACAAGATCTCATCTCACAAGGTGCCGACCCCACAAGATAGATGCTCGCCTTCCAAGCCTTGTCAAGCCTCTCCAGAGTCGGACGCAAAATTAGGGTTTAGGTACAGTACAAGCCTGAATTCAGAATTTACATGGGATAGGGACTCCGTAACTTCAGAAGTAAGTGACTATATTTTATCACGACCCCTCACCAACATCAAGGCCATCCAGGAACCGATCAAAAATTCTCTCTTCCCCACATACTCTCCTATTCAGAAGTTCAAGACGAAAATTTTGTCTCATCAAGACTTCATTATCATGTCATTAATGTCCAACACAAAGTCCCAGGAAATTCCAAGGTCCAAAATCGATTCCAAGATCAGAGTCATAACAATCGAAGGCTAAACATCAATTCGGGGATTCTGCAAGTCTAAAAGGACGAACAAATTGTAATTGCGTGCGAATAGTTTGTTACCATCTATATACTCATCATAGAACAATCAAGGTTCTACTCTGAGTAGGGGACTTAATGTAGATGGTGAAATTTAAATAAGGGGCAAAAATGTCATTTCAACCCTATAGACAGAATTCAACTCTCACGGGAGAGATTAAGCCATTGGCCCTCAAGGCATCCTTAGCCACGATTTCTAGTATACCTCCCCGCGATACACTGCTGGTCGTGATGTCGTGATTCCTAGCGCATATCCTCGACAAGATACTGCTGGTCATGTAGGTCTTGTAGAGCGTAAAACTTCCCCAGCAGACTTATGAACCAGAACAACTACAATTCCAGCATATCTTCACGAGACGCAACTGATTGTGATCCCATGATTCCTAGTATACGTCCTCAACGAGATGCTGCTGGTCATGTACGCTTTGTAGATGCGTAAATACATCTCCAACGGATTTATGACCCAGAGCGGAGATATACATATATCATGTAAGCACAACTCACCCTATTTGAGATCAAGGACTGTTTCCTAGCTAGTACATCATCGCGATATACACTGGTCATGCTTGCTCTAGGCTCTGACTCGACTTACCGAGGTTTCCGGATAACTCCTAGGACATTCCCGCGAGATACGCTGGTTATTCTACCTCTGAGCCCTTTTCACAGACTCCTAGAACATCCTTTCGAGATACACTGGTCTTGTTGGCTCATCATATGGACACATAGTTGATTCCTAGCACATCTCTGCAAGATACGCTGGTCAAAGACAAGTGAGCCAAAGTCTCGCAAAGACATTAATCGGGCGTACAAAGCATTTTCTCTCTCTCCAGGCCGAGTCCCAGCTGACCACAGAGAGATACAGATCCGTTATAAAATCTTCGGAGAGATTCAAATCTCTTCATAAAATCTTGAAGAGATTCAAATCTCTCCTCAAAATCTCGAACAGATTCACATGATAGGCCAGCCCTAAGACCAGCCCTAAACCTCCATCCCCGTGACTGAAGCATCCTTTGAACGGCCACTGTGCGTGGTTTAGGCGAAGACTGTTCGTGCTCAACCTCCCAAAACTCACTTTCAAAACCCTAGAATCCCATATCTAGCCTCTCACCGAGTTTAGGTAACTACAATGGGTTATGGTGGAGATTTCATCCTAGGAAACAATGTTTTACATTTATTTAAAGGAAGTACATTCATGAACTTGTTTTATGAATTGAAAGGGAAATCATGAGGCTTATTGGTCCGGCTATTTATTGCAAATCTTTGGATAACCAATATGTGTGAGATGGTAGGACCGATCTTAACTTATGTTATGTATCTTGGTATAACTAATCACAATGCTGACTTATGATTTGGTATGTGTAGATGGAGGATTTTCAACAAAGGTTAAAACCGTAAAATTATGAGGCATGTTTTTGACACGGCTTTCAGGCATGCAACGATTCATATTTTACGAAGCCATAATGAATATGTTTTCGAAAAGCCTCCACTAGTTGAGCGTTCGATCCCTGGCATTTCATCATGCACTCTATGCAGAATAACATAATTGGGCGGTTCTCCGTAGATTGAGAGCTTAACGCCTTCAGGACGTCGGTGGCACTCACTGTTCCTTGACTGCATGAGAGATACAGCTCTCCACATAGAAGAATAGTTGGGCGGCGGACGCCTTCAGGACGTCGGTGACACTCATCGTTCCCTGACTATGTGAAGAGAGCGTGTATAGATTCATGCGGTTCTCCGTAGATTGAGAGCACTAACGCCTTCACGTCGAAAGCAACACTCGTGACTCCCTGACTATGCACCATTCATAATGGATATGACGATTTAACTGGCTAATATCTTTTCTGCAATAGATTAATTCTGCCGTGACATTCACCATTGAATTCCCAGAATAATCTATTATTGCTCCGATTCCATGGTCGAATCCACGGCCTGATCCCATGGAATGGCAATAACAATTGCTCCGATTCCATGGTCGAATCCACGGCCTGATCCCATGGAATGGCAATAACAATTGCTCTGATTCCATGGTCGAATCCATGGCCTGATCCCATGGAATGGCAATAACAATTGCTCTGATTCCATGGTCGAATCCATGGCCTGATCCCATGGAATGGCAATAAAATTTGCTTTGATTCCATGGTCGAATCCACGGCCTGATCCCATGGAATGGAAATAACAATTGCTCCGATTCCATGGTCGAATCCACGGCCTGATCCCATGGAATGGCAATAAACGACTGTATTATTTCATTACTCCGATTTCACGAATCTCATGGAATGGTAATAGATAATTTTATTACTCCGATTTTATGGTCGAATCCACGATCCCATGGAATGGTAATGCCTGTTTTATTATGCCGAATTCATGGTCGAATCCACAGCTGATCCTATGAATTGATAATAAATAACTACTCATTTTTATTGTTCAATTTCATGAATTATTCTACACTTAATTTCATGGATTAGCAATAAATACTCAACAACCGGGCATCTGGATTATCACTGAGTAAGCCCCATAAAAAATGGTGTAAGTGCACTCGACAATGATGCACGACTGAGCACCCGGATGCACGAACGAGCATCCAAAAATATGAATAGATGAGGAATCCTACGCAAAACAGGAGAAAACAACAAATATTAATAAAATAATAAGGAGCGCCTGTGGGTAGGCCCACCGGCCGGCCGGTCCCCATGCTTCTTCCATTATTTTTCCCTATTTTGTTATTTTCATGAACTCATGAAAAACTCCTTGATTTTAGCAACTTTCCTTGTTTTTGCAAAATACATGAACTCCCCATAACTTCACGGATTCATGAAAAATAATAATATTATAAAACAAGGAAAGGTGTACGGGACCAGGCATTATAGCCGGCCGACAATGCCCTAGACGTGGCCGGTCCCACACCTCACAATCCCTAGCTTTTTATAATTATTATTCCCTAAACTCATGAAACTCCTCCGTTTCAACAAAAACTCATGGATTCTCCATAACATCATGGTTTCATGAAAAATTAGGAAAGTGTTGTGGGACCGGGCAACATAGCCGTCCGGCCATGCCTTAGCCATGTCCGGTCCTACACCTTGCAATCCTAAGTCTTTTATAATTATTATTTTCCTAAATTCATGAAACTCCTTGATTTGAGCAAAAATCATGATTTCGCATAACTTCTCAAATTTTGTTCAAATCACGAAAAACCAAAAGCCAACAGGGTCACACGACCGGCTAGCCTCTCACGGAAATTTTAAAAGTTAAAATACTCCTATTTTAATATTTACAAAATATTGATCAATTGAGCATACATGCTCATTCCAACAAAAATCAAGAATTTCAGTCAAGATGAAACTCTTCTGAAAATTCACAATGTTGCTCGAACGCACATCACAAAATACTGAAACTCTCAGTATGGAGATACGGACACCACGACAAAGCGTGCATGCCTTCATGACCGACCAGATTCATCCTTAGGGCTTGCACAAAGCCGGACCCACACGTTTTCATAATTCTGACCTAATTTGCTCAATTGCTCGTATTGGGCCCAAACTATCTCCAACCAAACTGTGGATTGCTCAAACGGCCAACAACTGGTCACGTGACTACCAAGAGCCGGTCCCATGCTCTCTTGGTCGGTCCCCATCTTTCATACCTAGGTTTTATCACCTAATTTTGAACCCAGCAATATTTCAGTAAATGATGAAACCAACATTTAATCATCATTCTTTCACCAATCCTCAAACTGAAAACCCTGGTGCATTCTCACTCGAGCACCGGGAACCACATGGATGCCCATCATCCCATGTGTTCGGTCCCTCTATCACTCATGACCTATTTTCAGCGATTCATCAACTATGATCTGAAATTAGGGTTTTGAATAAATGCTCCACGAATCATCACTCTGAGCACGATTCAAACACTAATGAATTTATGATGGATTCAGCAACCAACATCTGAATTAATCATATAATATTTGGTAGCTTACTAATATTTTAATATTTTATTGGGTCACGTCACCAATAAATGTTTCGTCGAATCGAGCAATACTTGCTCAGTTGCTCAAATATTGATCCAACTATCAATATTTGGTAATTTATCAGTAATTTGTCGAATTGAGCAATACTTGATCGATTGCACGACAAATTATCAACATTCAGTAATTTGTCGAATTGAGCAATACTTGCTCGATTGCACGACAAATTATCAACATTCAGTAATTTGCTGAATTGAGCGATACTTGCTCAATTGTACGTCAAATCATCAACATTCATTATTTTTTCGAATTGATCAATACTTGCTCAATTGCTCGTCAAATTCTCGATATTCAGTAATCCGTCGAATTGAGCAATACTTGCTCAGTTGCTCGAATATTGATCCAACTATCAATATTCAGTAATTTATCAGTATTTCGTCGAATCGAGCAATACTTGCTCAGTGGCTCGAATAATCCACATATATTCAGTAACTCATCAATATTCAACAACTCGTTGAATTGACAATATTTGCTCAGACGAGCAACATTAACATTCATGAATCGCTGAGCATTTGTCAAACATGCTCAATTCAACAAAATCTAGACTCATTGTCTAATCAGTCAACAAATGACAAACTAAATACATGTCTGTCATGCAGACTCCACGATTCGTGAGACATCAATCACGTCAAATTGGGGGATAACAACTAGGGTTTTGGTATGGCGGCCTACATCACGTGGATTTCATCCACGACGAGAAATGCGCGTAAGTTGTGTAAACGGTTGAAGGAGTTGGCAAAGTAGTGGGTGCACGATCCGTCAAGTCTCCACACGACATGGAACTGACTTTACCACGATCTTCCACTTGCCCACTCTTCCACTCATGAAACCGTCACACTTACAGGGATCAAGGTGTTCACAACTCTGACAATATAAATAAGTCTTTGAATCCATGATTGAGAACAACGAATGATCACTAGCTATCAGTAATCGTCCACACAGAATTTCTCGAGTAACTACTCTCAAGAATTCATGAATCCATCAGAACTTATTTGAACTACACAGTTCACCAATTATTGCAGAGACCTTCAACACACCCACAATCCTTGATCATCACTGATCCCACACAATTCTCAGCTTCCCTCCTACAAATCAACCCATCTCCCTCTTTGTGGCCGAATTGACTCTGGAACGGCCATTGTCTTGGTTTAGGCCGGAGTCCTACAGATTGATCTCTCGAATCTAAGCACCCCCTTTGCAGCGGTGCATCTGTGTGAGGTTGAGCATTTTGCTCGGTTCGGGGAGCCTCGACAACACGCTTGACTCTTCATTTTCTCAAAAAACCAGCGAACCGTTTTTCCCCATCCACAGTATGACTAGTTTTTATTAATTGGTGTAACCGATCCTAAGTAATTACCATGTGATCGTATGATCGATCCTTGTATTGGTGTGACCGATCCTAGTAATTGGTGTGACCGATCATGAGTATGAGTAATCGATCCTTGTAATTGGTGTGACCGGTCCTGGTAACTGGTGTGACTGATCACAAGTAATACCATGTGTAGATGGAATCGATCCTTGTAACTGGAGTAACCGATCCTAGTCACTGGTGTGACCGATCACAAGTATTTCCATATTTAGGTATAACTAATCCTAGTGATTGGTCGAACCGATTGAACCCATGTATGTGATTTGGTATTTGATCAATCATATAGTAATCTTGGAAAACAGGTAAACTAATTTTAAACTTGTTTAGAAGTGTGGTACAACTGATTCCAAGAATGCAAATCCATGTAAATATGAAATAAGGATTTGCAGTAAAAATATGTCAACATACTTTGAACACGATCAGTAATTCTTATCATTTATTGTTCAAAGATATTCCTTAGTACTCAAGGAGATCTTGTGCGAAATAAATTAAGAATCTTTTAATTAAGGTTTTTGGTTTTATATGCTTTAATTACCAGCAATTAATGCATATCTCTAGAAATATTAGTAATGTGCATTTACTAATTGGAGATTCTCTATTGAGAATTTTCGGAAATATTGGACAAGAATTTATTGGTGTTATGAAAACCGAATTTTGCCATTCATTGCATATCTTGAGAATACTTTCGGTTTTGGAAATTCCTTGGTGTCCAAACATCCTTGGTCTATAAATACCTATGTTTTCATTTCTAGTAAACTATCCTAAGAGCCAGGCAAACTTCATTTCTTGTTGTTTCTAGTGGAGTCGTCTATTCGGAGAGGAGAGTATCCTAATTAGCTGAAATCTCTTACGACCGCTCGTTTAAAGACTTCTGTGGGATCAAGAATCTCTACGAGTACCGTTGGTTGGAAACTAGATAATTGCAGTGTTATTAGTTTTCAATTGATTTGATTGACTAACGGTTGTTGAAACTTTGATTGCACCTAGTTTGTTTATTCTTGAGAATCTTCTCTTCTGATATCAGATTAACTCAAACTCGATCGAAGTATCGACAAGATCTTTAGAAATGTTGTTAGATCTAAAGGCATCTTGTGATAATCCATTGTTAACAGACTTCGTTCTGTGCGTGATTGATCATAAGAGATTCAAGTTGTGTTGTGCTGTTATTGAAGATTAAAGAAGATTTAAAGACGAAGAAGATTTCTTATTGGTTTTTGTATCTTGTGAATTGTGTGCATAAACTTGATCGGCTGGGATCCAACTAGAATTAGATTTATTCGATTGATTAGTTGCGTGAGATCGGCATTCTCAATATATCTCTTCAAAATCTATTTTGATTGAGTGCGAATCTATACTTGACTATTTCGGTAGTTAAAGTTAGATTGATCTAACCAGACAAAGGAGTTTATTAGATTAAACCGAAGAGCCTTTGTCAAGGACTCATATAAATCTTGTAATAAGATTGTTTAGAGTGGTTACCAAACAGATTCTTCCTTTGTTGTTTGGAATACGATCCAAAGGACTTGTTATTCACGTGCGTGACTCTAGAAGTCGAAGGCGCAGGGATGCTGAGGGAACTAAGTGGCTAGGGGTAGTCTGCTTGGTTTCAACTATACGAAGTTGGTATTAGATTTTGTATAGCGTCTTAATTCTGAGAGTATTCAACTAGGTCCCAGGGTTTTACTTTGATTTCCGCATTATAATTGTTTATACATAAACGTTAACTCCGTAATACTTGATAGTGATCCTATAGAGTTTGGTTATTACCGAACCTATTATCAAGTAGCACACTGCATTGTAGTATTATCTAGATCTTGTATCCATAGTCAATCATACAAGTTATCTTATTGTTGTATTGTCTCGATCTCGTATCCATACACAATCACATGAAGTGTGAACCAAATTATCTCACTATCTCGACTCTGTCCATAGACGATCACATTCGGTAGAGACTTATAGGTTGAAACAAAACTATTGTGGTGTATTTGGGTACCCTCGTATTTTGACTACCAATATCCTTTGCAATAGTTACACCGTCTACTATAACTGCTGGAGGATTATAGCCATTTACAACACGAACCCATAATTGAAAAACAACGTGCTTGTAGAGAAACAACAATTTTCCACCATAAGTAATTCGAACCATCGAAGACTAGCGGTACTTTTATAGAGATAACACTTCTGTCCATAGAGTCAGATTGCTACAAACACAGACTTATGAGGTTTTAGCGTGTATGCCTGCTTTGATACCAATTGAAAACGCGGGGGTATGACAACCACACCCAATATTTCGTTCGGCAATCTGTATGGACTAAACTCCAATATGATTCTGATAGCACCAACTCAAAAGTGAGACTCAATCAAGAAAGATATCAAAGAGATTTATCTCTTTCTCAATACAATCAATAAATCAACTAGATAGAAATCCGTGAGACTGATTGATTTGAGAATAAGATCAATCAAGTCATATCCAACAAAATCAACTATGATTGAACTACGCACAAACTGTGAAATTTCAATTATATAAACAAATATAATGCGAAAAACAAATAACATATACCCCAGGAATTTTGTTAACCGCAAATGTAGAAAAACCCCGGACCTAGTCCATATTTGAATATCATATTGTATTAACCCGCTACAGACTCTAGCCTACTACAAGTTAACTTCAGACTGGAATGTAGTTGAGCCCTAACCAAGTATCACACTTATTAAGGTACAGTCGCATTCCTTACGCCTCTTAAATCCCAACAGGACTCTGCGCACGTGATTCCCTTAGCTGATCTCACCCACAACTAAGAGTTGCTACGACCAAAATTCGAAGACTTATAAAAAAATCTGTCTCCCACAGATAAGTCAATTCTAGTTGTTGTTTCCGTCTTTAGATAAATCAAGGTGAACAGGAAACTCAACTAATAATCCGATCTTATACTCTCGAAGAGCAGCCTAGAAATATTAGTCACCTCACAATAACCTAACTGATTAATAGAAGAAGTTATTACGGAACCACAAGAGTCTGAGATGAAGAACTATTGTGATTACTTTTTATATCTTACCTATCAGAGATAAATCTCGAGAAAATCTTAGAGAAAATTAAACTCAATACGTTAGAAAAAGTAATATCAGAATATGCAACTACAGTGAAAATAGTTGGATCTGGCTTCACGAATCCCAAATGAAGTCTTCAAGTAGTTAACCTAATAATGGTTTTGGAAAACCTAGGTTAAAGGAGAATCGACTCTAGTTTGCAACTAGAACACACGAGAGTGTATGTATTAGATTTTCCAGATGCTTGAGTTCTCTCTTATATAATCTTTCAAATTAGGGTTGCTTACAATCAAAGCTAAGATAGCTTAGTAACAAAACGATTGATATTCACCGTTTGATGAACTCCTGATTTAAGATTCAAGCTTAGTATGCTTAGAAACTAAGCAATCAATCTCTACTGTTAGATGGTATTAGCTTGATACACACAAATGAAATATACATATATTTAGATATGGATGAACCGTACCTAAACGTGTATATCTTGTTGGCTAAATAACAGTTAACCTGAACACTTATAGTTTAGGCACATTCATCTAACACTTCTAGATCAAATATGATGATCAATCAATCATGATAGATAATCAAACGAATCTAAATGTGTTTCAAGAGAGTTGTTCAAATGTCCACTATATCATAGAAATATATATGAACCAATTGAAACATATTCGGTTTGGTTTGTAATTGTACACAGTACTTATACAATAACCAATTCGTGAACATAATCTTACGGTTTGCAAAACAAGTTCACATACCTTATTTCATTAGAGTTCCAGGGAATTTAGTTCGCAAACGAACCTGAGTTCATGAGTATGAATTTCATACTTACCGATTTTAGAACCTAACCATTGTGTTCTCAAACAAAGTACACGAACTACAGTTCCAGACTTTGGCCTAGTCTTGTCGTTCACAAACAGACTACGCAAACCATAGTTCCGGACTTAGCCTTGTCTAGTCGTTCGCAAATAAGAGTACGCGAACCACAGTTCTGGACCTTTCACAGGTAAACCCGTTTGCAACAATAGTTCCGGACCTGGACTAGAGCTACACGGTTAACATACAAAGTATACAACCTGTGTTATATCCAGACATTGGTATTAGTTCTAAACTCTCACTTAATCATTGAAACATCCTTAGAAGACAACAATGGTAATCTTACACATGCCACTAGCTTCAAGTAATTTTCAAGTGATTAATCGATCAATATGAAACTTCCCAAGCTAACATCAAATGATTGTCTCACACGAATCATGCAAGATATTCAAGGTAATTTTCACATGATCATCTTGACTTAGTATTTAGTTTCCAACAAATAAATTATCTCCAACTAAACTTGTAAAGTAGATGATGAAGTTTAAGCTAAATCTGAAAGCTTCCAACACATATTTTGAGAAATATATAAACGAGATAAACTCGACTTTAAATTTCAAATGTGTATAATGTAAAAGTGTATATAGCTATACGACTTAGTTTCTTTTAGAAGATAAAACAAAATAGACTTCTGAGTGATAGATAAGTCTTAGTCTCCACAAACCTTTTGTTGATGAAGTTCCTTCAAGCTTTTCAGTAGATATTCTTCTTCAATTGGTGAACGCCGTGAAGTCTAAAGCTCAACTACACACTTATATCCTAGTCCGAGACTACAAATCAAGTATATAGTTATGATCAACTAAACTTGACAAAAAAGCTTGAGATAACAACGCTTGCGAGTTCGACCGAGCAGTGATCTAACATCTTGTGGTACCCAAACAAGAACATAATGTAGTTTCTCATTCCTTATACGAAAATGACATCCCTTTTGCAGGTGACCATTCCGCAATAATAGCAAACATAAGGAATGTTCTTACCTGGATTCGTGTGTGCTGGCTTTGGAGGTTGATATACTTTGGTCTTTCGAACCTTAACTGCCGGTGTAGGTATTTCACTTTTTCCATCACTGGAAACCTTTTGTTGAGAAGAATCACTATCCTTGACACATTTTACCTCTTTGCTAGTACTTGGAGCATTTATTCCCTTATAGCCCAATCCTCGTGTATCTCGATGATTTTCACTTGCTCCTAGCATAGTGGATAATTTATTTGAGCTAGTATTGAACTTTTTCAAGTCCTTTTCCAACATCTTGATTTTGTCAATAGTAACAGTTAAATTAGCCTCAAGTCGTTTTTCTCGAGCGAGAAAAGAGCTCTCTTTGTCATTAAAACTTATTTGTTGGGAGTTAATCCTTGCTTCAGTTGCTGCAAGTTTTTCTTCCAACTTATAGAAATCTCTACGAAGGTTATCACATTCAAGTGATTTTTTACTTAGGTCATCCTTACAATCTTTGAGGATTAAATCATTATTGGAATTTCATATATAAATACCTTGATAAATTCTTCTCAATTTATTGTTTTCACAATAGAGAGGAGTTACCAATTTAACCAGATGATAAGTCGTCATATTTTTCTTTCAAGACGAAAAAATAGCTTGGTATATCATGAGAGCTCCTCATGAACATCTCTATCAATATCTGAGTAACCTTCATCGGAAAGTTCATCCAATTGTTCTTCTAGGCATGTTTCCCAGTTATCCACAGTTTCTTCACCACTCGAGGTGATTTCATGAAGGATTTTAGATATTAATTCAGACGCGATAGTTTTATCAGGTGTCGAATCCAAACTTTGATCAAAATCATCTGGTTGATTCTGAACTGGTGTTAAGTTATCAGATATAGCACTTTCGTCCATAGTCAGGCTGCTTCAAACACAGACTTATTCGGTCTTAGCGTGTTTGCTTGCTCTGATACCAATTGAAAACACTGGGGGTACCAAAATACACCACCAAATTTTTCATAGGCAATCAGTATGGACAAACTCAACACAACTCCGAGAGTAAAAACTCAATCAAGGAAAATGTCTAGAGTTCTCTCTCTCTCTCTCTTATTGTTAGAACGTTTACAGAACTGAATCCGTGAACCTAACTACAAAGAGAGTTCTTTGACGGTACTAAAGACCAATGTCCAAGGATCAATCAAGTCTAATCCAAAAAATTAGGTCGGACGTATCTACTTTGATTGATCAACGCACACCCTGTGATATTTCAATTATAAAGATTAACAATATAATGCGGAAAAAGAAATAACACAGATATCAGAAATTTTGCTAACGAGGAAACCGCAAATGCAGGAAAAACCCCGGGACATAGTCCAGATTGAGCACCAAACTGTATTAAGCCGCTACATACACTAGCCTATTACCAATTAACTTCAGTCGGGAATGTAGTTGAGCCCGAACTCAGTCTCCCAATGATTCAGGTACATTCGCGCTCCTTACGCCTCTTGAATCCCAGCAGGACTCCGCACAATTGATTCCCTTAGAAGGAGTCACACCTAAAAAGCGGGGGTCTAACAACCACACCCAATATTTTATTTAGGCAATCTGTATGGACAAACTCCAATATAATTCCAAGAGAATCAACTAGATAGTTAGACTCAATCAATGGAAATATATCCAAGAGTTGTATCTCTGTTTCTCAATATAATCAGTAAATCAAACAAATATAATCCGTGAACATGATTATTATGAGAAACGACTTGAATGGTACCAAAGACCAATGATCAAGTGTCAATCAATTTATATCAATAACCAAAGTTTGGATTATCTAATTGATTGAACTACGCACAACTTGTGATATTTCAATTATATAAACAAATATAATGCGGAAAAGAAATAACACAGACACCAGAAGTTTTGTTAACGAGGAAACCGTAAATGCTGAAAAACCCCGGGACCTAGTCAAGATTTGAACACCACACTTTATTAAGCCGCTACAGACATTAGCCTACTCCAAGTTAACTTCGGACTGGAATTTAGTTGAGCCCTAATCAATCTCATACTGATCAAGGTACATTCGCGATCCTTACTCCTATGAATCCTAGCAGGACTTTACGCACTTGATTCCCTTAGCTGATCTCACCCACAGCTAAGAGTTGGTACGACCCAAAGTCGAAGACTTGATAAACCAATCTGTCTAACACAGAAAAGTCTATTAAATGGATAAATATGTCTCCCACAGAAAACCTATGAGTTTTGTTACGTCTTTTGATAAATCAAGGTGAACAGGAACCAATTGATACATCGGACTTATATTCTCGAAGAACAACCTAGTAATATCAATCACCTCACAATAATCTTAATCATATGGTAGCGAAACAAGATATTGTGGAATCACAAATGATGAGACGAATATGTTTGTGACTACTTTTTATCTTGCTTATCGGAGATTAAATATCGAGCAAATCTTTAAGAAGATAGTACTCAATACGATAGAAAACAGCAAGATCAGAACACGCAATTATAGAGAAAATAGTTGGGTCTGGATTGAGAATCCCAATGAAGTCTTTAAGTCATTAACCTATAATGGTTTTAGAAAAACCTAGGTTAAAGGATAATCGACTCTAGTCACAACTAGTATCACACAGGAGGTGTGGGGATTAGGTTTCCCAGTTGCTAGAGTTCTCCCTTATATAGTCTTCAAAATCAGGGTTTGCAATCAATGTTAGCTTAGTAACAATGCATTCAATATTCACTGTTAGATGAAAACCTGATTAGATTCAAGCTAATATTTCTCAACCGTTGGATCGAAAACTTAGCTTGTTATACACAAACGAAATGTTCAATTTTGGGTTTATGAACCGTACCCAAACATTAACATTTGTTGGTTCAACAATAGTCAACCAAATGGTTAGCCATATGAACACTCTCATATCAACCATATTCTACTTCACCATAACTAGTTCAAATGACTCAAATGAACTAGTTAGAGAGTTGTTCAATTGCTTATATCTTATGTAACTACACAAGACACAATCGAAGCAAAAACGGTTTGATTCACTCGAATCGATTCATGAACTTTATAGCCACGGTTTGAAAAAGCATTCCTTAGTTTATATAAACATTAGTTCAAGAACAGCCGGTTTTAGATATATCCTACTCAAGTTCGCGGACTGTGTTCGCGGACTTAAGCTCATGGAAGGAGTACACAAACTCCAGCAGAAATTCTCGGGTGAGAACTTCCGCCAGTTCGCGGACTTGGCTTGCGCCACTTCCATTTCTCTTGATCAACAAAGTTCGCAAACTTTGGTTCAAGGAATAAGGACTTATACATATATGTGTTTCCACTAAAATGCTTATATCCTACCAATGGTTATGTAATCTAAACTCTCATTTCAATCATTGAAACATTCTTAGAGAACGTTATATAGTCGTGTTTATGGGTGAAAACTATTTCTGGCGGTTTTGGTAATTTGGGGTGTGTGGATGAGAAATGAGTCTAAACCTTAAACAAATGCACTACATGGGAGTGCTTGTAGATTCGAGAAATCAATCTGTGCAAATCTGGCCTAAACCAAGAAATGGCCGTTCCAGACTTGTTTCGGTCACAAAGTGAAGGAGATGGGGTTGATCTTAGGGAGGGAAGCAAAGAAGGTGTTGAGATTGTGAAGGTGTTGGCTATGTATGACTTGTATCAGAAAGCTGAACTGGCTTGCAGGATGTAAGCTATCAGTTCCGGTGTTTGAATACGATGGTATCAACACTTGCCTTTGTTGTCTGGACTTGTTCTCTTTTGGAAATAGGGAGGAGAACCTATTTATACAAGTCATTTGAGCCTTATTCACGTCTCTCGTGGGAAATGGAGGAAGTGGAGTGATGGAGTAGTGGAGTTGTGTGTTGGTGTTACACGACCAGTCTTGCCCACTTCTCCTGTCATTTCTAATCGTCCATGACTTCCTGACACGTTCTTGTGATGGCGCGTTGCACGCTGCACGCTGTAAACCGCTGGACCAATACCCCGATATGTATCCCCGGTTTGTGACATGATTGATGTCTCGAGTGTGTGGATCGTGGGACTCACAGAAAGTAGCATGTAATGCTAGACTAAATAACTAAGTTATTTAGGAAGTCGATACTTGTGAAGTATCGTGTGTATTCTATGCAGGTACTGTATCAAGTATATTCAGCATGTATGAAGCATCGCTGTTTTTAAGGCTTAACGGAGTAAGTGACGAATTTAAGCGTCTTAAAATAACATCATGTCTAGCCATCTTCGAGTGATCGTTTGGAGGCTATACAGCGAAGCCCTGATTTGGCCGATCACCTCATGTGGAAGAGTGGTGGACGGTGATCGTGGTGATGCCTTGCTGGTCTCTTAACTCCCCGACTGTGGCTGCTTGACCAAGCCTGGTAGAGTTGGACGGACGAGATGATCTGTGACGCTCATCTGCGACCGTTGATGAAGTTTTAGGGCTTTTGAAGAGGTGCGCGGGCATCACTCTTCAGCTTGGTCGAAACCAAGCATGGGAGGTGTTTTGGAAAGGACCGACCGGGTATGCGTGTAGACGGCATGCCGGTGTACACGTCCGTACCTCACTGTCCCATGAAGGTGCGATCTAGGCCACTCAATTTGACCGGCAAAGAGGAGCGGTTGAGATCGATTTGCAATAGAAATCTGGTGCCGCAAAAGCCGCACATCATGCCCACTTCGGGCGCGCGTTTCAAGACGACCAAGCCTGGTCGGTCCCGGCCGATTGATTCGGCGTGTGGGTGGTAGGCTGGTGTTCACGCCTGTACTTCATTGCCTCATAGAAACGTGATCTAAGCCACTCAATTTGTCCGGAGAAGTTGAGTGGTCGAGATCAGTTTACAATTAGGAGGTGCGACCATGCCTGGTTTGGGCGTGCGAATCGAGGTGTACAACCAAGTTTGGTCTTGGCCGATCGAGTGTGGAGATAGGTGGGCCCGCAGTGATCATGTTGATACTTATCGGACCTGCTTAGTCTATTCCTGGACCCTTCATCCGAGCAGGAGAAAAGGGACGCTCGTGATCGCGACACAAATCCTAATCAGGTTTTGCCGGCCGTGTGTCATACCCAGTTTGGGACGCACGAATCAAGACGACCAACCATAGTTGGTCCTGACCGATCATTCAGGTATGTAGGCGGGCCCACGTTGTTTGTGTTGACATGCTCTGGGCCCTTTTAATCTACATCTACACCCTCCATCTATGCCGAGATTCTGTTGTCACGAAAGGGGGTGTAAAAAGCAAAAGATGGATGGTTGAGAATCAAGTTATGTTCTATTTGCGATACATGTAATGTGCCGCAAACCCTAATTTATGGTTTTCCGTCCATACTGGTTTGGTTTGGACGGTTTGGAAAACTATGCCGCCGTTTTGGGGAGGCCGACCATGCGGGCCCGCATTGGGTTGGTGGTGAATATTCCAATACCTGCTTGGGGTCATGGATTATCTAAGCCATCCAATCATGCTGGTGAGGTTGGATGGTCGTGATCGTTTCTGAGACTGATATGGTCAGTTCAGGTCCAAACATGCTCAATCGGGCTAGTATAACACACCGAGAGTTGTAGCCTATATGGATATTTCGTACATGTTTTATTATTAATGCTTGGAGATTCGTGTTGCTGCAGCCTCGCCGAGAACAACACTAAGAAATACAAAACCGCCGTCATGCCTCACCGTCCTCTATTAAACTTTGCAACCATTCTTCGTCGTTTTCTACCTTAACCAAAGTCTCGGTATCATTAAAATCATTAGCAAGTTCAATTGGGTCTTCCACAAAATCAATGAATGTGGTTTCATCCTCTAATATCATCTCTTCAACATTCTCATCATCGAATCGGGCCATTCACTAAAATGATTCTCATCGGTATAGATTGTAAGATCTTCTTGTATGTGTTACTTCGTTTACAACAATAGGTAAGTCACACCCAATCTCCTCCTTTTGAATAGGTGAAGGATCGTTATTATGATCCGGAGTTGGAATAACTTCCTCATTGTCTAACATTCATACACTTCATGGGACTCCCATCTTTCCCTAAGAAAATTTTTGCCAAGCAATAAATGCATCTTCCTCAAGCTCGTCCTTTTGAATAGGTGATTGTCAAAAGTTTCTAAAGGTTGGTCCTTTTCAACACAATCATCTTCATTTTCGGACTCACCATAATAAGAATCTTCATCGGTTTCATAACCTTTATCCCGACGTCGTTTAAGTTCCATATGAATAATCCTACCACTCGCGACAAGCTCTTCCGAGTCCCCATCATCCTCCAATTTGTATAATTTCGTGCAAGTTTCGACGTTCACACGCTTACCACCGTTGATAGAGTTTATAGACGGCATCTCCTCTTTTGGAAAAAGTGAAGGAAAAACACGATGAAGAGGAGTATATTCCAAATCACCGCACATTACCGTCATAAGGTTGTTGATATGTATGAGTAATGAGTACAGAAATACGAGGGGTAAAAACAAACGATAATTATGTCATGCATTAATTAATGTACATGTTTTATTATTAAAATGCATAATTTACAAGAAAATAGCAAAGAAAGATTCGTGTTGCTAGAAGACTGCACATGTAAGAACAACACGGTTTGGTTTGGACGGTTTGGAAAACGGTCGTCATGCCTGGTGGTGAATATTCCAATACCACGCTTGGGGTCATGGATTATCTAAGCCATCCAATCATAGGTTGGATGAGTACGTCCAAACATGAAATACGAGAGTTGTTGGTCGTACATGTTTTATTATTAATGCATTAATTAATAATCGAGAAATACGAGGTCATGTCGTGCATTAATTAATAATGTAAATTCATTGGGGTATATGGGATTGTTGCTACATGCTCCAACCTGGATGAATTTCGTGTATTTAATTCACGAGAATCTTTGGGATTGTTGCCACATGCTCTATTCTAGGTGAATTAGTAAGGTGAAGAAGTATTCATCACTTATTAATGGCTTTATCTTTTGCAAGATGTTAGCACATAATTTTGGCTTTTACAATTTCAGCCCTTAAATGAAATCCACCATCAACAAGCCGTTATTCACAAACCATTTTTCGTCAAAGCAATTTCCAAAGTGATTGAAACATATCATGACTTTCGTCACTATATAAAGATGAATTCGATTAAAGCGAAAGCTTACCAACACATATTTCGAGAAATAGATATGCGAGTTAAACTCGGATAGAAATAGCAAATGTGTATAATGAAAGTCTATACGTCTAAACGACTTTTGTCTCAAGAGTAGGAGATAGAGTAAATAGACTTTTGAGTGACAGATAAGTTCAAGTCTCCATATACCTTTTAGTCGATGAAGTTCCACTGGTTCCTCGAGTAGTCCTTCGTCTTGTATGATGATTGCCATGGAGTTCTTGAGCTCAACTACACTTTATATCCTAGTCTGAGACCTTCAGCTACATAGGCTAGAAATCAAGACTTATAGTTTTGATCACTAACATTGACAAACATGCTTGAGATAGCAACGCAGTCGAGTTCGACCGAGCAATGCTCTAACAATCTCCCCCTTTGTCAATTTCAGTGGCAAAACTATTAATACATATGGAATACAAAAAATAAATAAATAACTTTTGTATCTCCTATTCCACATGTCTAATCTTCAACATTACTCGAAATCTTCGTCACTTTTAAGTACTCCAATGATCCCAAAGGTTGTAAGTTTAGCATCATCGTTGTTGAAAATCCGTAGCTATAACAATAAGAAAACAAGAGTTCTCAATCATTGTTATACATTGTCATAGTATCATTACACAGCGTCAAAGTTCAATTGTATCACAACTTCAACAACAATACTATGGTGATATGTATCACTCCCCCTTAGTCAATACTCCATCTCACATGGAAACCACTCCCCCTTACATAATGATCCGAAAACCATATGTATTTGTAGTGTGAACTACATATTAATTCTCCCCCTTTTTGTCAATAAAAGTGGCAAAGGTACAAGAACGGGATCCTAATGAAATTTCCGAAAGATACGTTTCATGACCAAAATAAAGAAACACACATCATCTTATTTAGATACAATCATAAAGCCGAAGCTAAATGCATTCATCAAGGAGTTTAAAGATACAAGATAACCCCTATATATTCCACAGTCGCACTCCCCATAAAGATATGGCAATTAAGCGCAAGTTCAAAAAGAACTCTCCCCCATAATATGTCATTCCCGAAAGAAAAACAAGAGCGACCTTAATTTCGAAAGAAAAGAAGGATTTCTTTTGACACAACACACAAAGAATTCTGACAGAAAAATCAATCCTACGAAAACAAATACAGAATTGAAATAACACTTACTGGAGTTTCATACTCAATTGCCCAACAGATCGAGATAAGCACAGGGGCAAGAGTTATAGAAACAATTAATGAACCAAAACAACACCAATAGACTGTCGTAAGTGTTGAATAGTAGCAGTGTCTAATGGTTTGGTGAGAATATCAGCCAGTTGTTGTTCGGAAGGCACAAAATCCATACTTATGATACCATTTTCATAAAGATCTCGAATAAAATGGTACCTTATATCAATGTGCTTTGTTCTTGAGTGCTCAACGGGATTCTCAGTAATTCGAATCGCACTAGAGTTATCACAAAAGATCTTCATTATTCCAGTATCAATTCCATAATCAGCTAGCATCTGTTTCATCCATAGGAGTTGTGTGCAACATGAGCCAGCAGCAATATATTCTGCTTCACATGTAGACATGGATTGTGAATTCTGTTTCTTGTTATGCCAAGCCACAAGATTCAGTCATACATAGTAGAAACCCCCTCATGTACTTTTTCTGTCCTCTACACATCCTGCCCAATCAGTATCTGAATAAGCAGAAAGGTCAGTGTTAGTATCAAAAGTGTAAGATAGACCATACCTGACAGTGTGATTGACATATTGTATGATCGTCTTTGCAGCTGCAAGATGAGATTCCTTTGGATTAGCCTGAAATCTAGCAAAACAACCAACACTAAAAGAAATATCAGGTCTAGTGGTTGTAAGATATAAAAGGCTACCAATAATAGATCGATAAAATTTTTGATCTACTTTGATACCTTTCTCATCTCTGTGTAGTTTACCAGTAGTGGGCATATATAGGTGTCAGTTTCGGACTTGACTTATCTAGACCGAATCTTGTAACAAGATCCCTTGCATATTTTTCTTGAGATAAGTATATTTCATCCTGATGTTGTTGAATCTGTAATCCTAAAAATAACTTTAATTCACCAACATTGCTCATTTCAAACTCTTTAGCAAGTGAAACTTGAAAATCCTTTGCAAGCTTCTCTGAAGTTGAACCATAGATGATATCATATACATAGACTTGAGCAATGATAACATCTTTCCCACTCCATCTGGTAAATAAAGTTTTATCAGCTCCACCTCTTGAAAAACCTTTTCTAATAAGATAAGTGGTAAGTTTTT
Source organism: Papaver armeniacum (assembly GCA_023531295.1). Lineage (NCBI taxonomy): Eukaryota > Viridiplantae > Streptophyta > Magnoliopsida > Ranunculales > Papaveraceae > Papaver > Papaver armeniacum. The sequence goes on from JAJJWW010005971.1 coordinate 270,544, forward strand.
CAAACCAGGCTCTAGGTGCTTGTTTTAACCCATATAATGTCTTCTTGAGCTTAAGAATATGATCTGGGAAATCAAGGTTTTCAAATCCTTTAGGTTGAGCAACATAGACTTCTTCATTTAGAATTCCGTTTAGGAACACGGATTTTATATCCATTTGAAAGAGCTTAACCTTGAGAAAACAAGCATGAGCTAATAAAAGTCTAATGGACTCAAGTCGTGCCACATGAGCAAAGGTTTCGTCAAATTCGATACCTTCAATTTGTGAATATCCTTGAGCGACAAGTCTGGCTTTATTTCTGATAATTGTGCCATATTCATCAGACTTGTTCTTGAATATCCATTTTGTTCCAACAATATTAACTTTTGGGGGACAAGGTACGAGTTCCAATACGTATTGTCTTAGGAATTGATTTAACTCTTCATGCATTGCATTTACCCAAAAGGGATCGTTCAGAGCTTCATCAATATTTCTAGGTTCTACTTGTGACAGATAATAACCAAAATTGCACATATTTTGCAGTTGCCCTCTAGTCTTAGTTGTAGAATCTCTTCCCCCAATAATATTGTTGAGATCATGATTCCATTGAACCCAGAGGTGTCGTGGAGGGACACGTTCTTGTTTGTCAGGAGTAGCTTGATCAGTGCTCTTCTCCTCGTCACTAGAAATATCAGGATCAGCAAAAGTTGGGATAACTTCAACTGATTCTGGTATTTCTTTGACTTTCTCAATTGTCTCGGTTGGAGGCAATTCAGCAGGAGGATTATCATGATGAAAATCACTAATATCATCGATGATAACATTAGCAGATTCCATCATAATCTGGGTTCTGAGATTAAATACTCGAAAACCACGGCTATCAGAAGCATAGCCAACAAAGATACCTTCATCGCTTTTGGTATCGAATTTCCCTCTCTGTTCTCGATCTTTTAGAATGTAGCATTTACTTCCGAACACTCTAAGGTAGTGCAGGTTGGGTTTTCTTCCATACCACAACTCATAAGGAGTGTTTAGGGTTTTAGACCGTAAGTAAACACGGTTGATCAAATAACATGCCGTAAAAACAGCTTCCCCCCCAAAACCTTAGAGGTAAGTTTTTGTTATGGAGCATTACCCTGGCCATTTCCTGAATGTTCCTATTCTTTCTTTCTGCAACTCCATTAGCTTAAGGAGTAATGGGTGGTGAATATTGTTGAATAATCCCCAGTTCGTCACAAAATTCAAACACCTTAGTGTCCTTGAATTCAGTTCCACTGTCGCTCCTATTTTTTTTAGTTTGCGACCTTGTTCGTTCTGGATTCGTTTAACAATAATCTTGAATTCATCAAGGGTTTCATTTTTATGAGACATAAATGCAACCCAAGTGAATCTGGTGTAATCATCTACCATAACTAAAGCATACTTCTTACCAGCAACCGTGGGTTGTTGAATTGGTCCGAAGAGATCCACATGAATTAAATCAAGTGGAGCTTTAGTGAGAATATCTCGAGATGATTTATGGTGAACTTTCGTTTGTTTACCCTTTTGACAGGCACCACAAAAACCTTCAATCTTTGCATTGATTTTGGGAATGCCTCTAACAAGTTCTTTGTTAATGATCTTAGTTAGAAGACGATAATTGATGTGACCAAAACGCTCATGCCAAAGATGTGTAGATTCCACCTTAGTCAAATTGCAACAATTGCTAAACTGAGTATCAAGAAGATAACAGTTGTTTTTAACACGAGTTCCATGAAAAATTACTTTCCCAGTTTTGTCTACAATGTCACATCCATTTGCATTGAAGACAACTCGATGGCCTTTGTCACAAATTTGACTCACATAAAGAAGATTTGCAGTCATACCTTTTACGTATACTACATCATGGATTTCAGGAACGCCAGGCAGTTTGATCGTCCCTTTCTTGCTAATGTAGCAACAACTCCCATCTCCGAAAGTTACTGGACCTCCTTCATATTCGTCAAAAGAAACAAACCATGTGAGATCACCTGTCATATGCCTGCTACATCCACTCACTACACCAAATTCCCGGATTAGTAACAGCAATTTGTAACGGCTTTGTGGCCGTTACAAAATTCCCGTTACAACTGCCCGTTACGAAATGGTTGTAACAGGCATTGGCCGTTTCGAAATTTCCAAAAATTCGTAACATGGGGGAGCCGTTACGAATTTTTTTTATAGGCGTGCCAGCCACACGCTTGGTCACACCTGGGTCGTAACACCTGAGTTCTTTCTGGGGCCCACATTTCTAACCATCCATCTACACCGTATATACCTATACTAATATCTCTACCCTTCATATGTTTCTCGAGATTCACTTTCAAACATAAAACCTTAGATAATATTCCCTTCATGTTTTATTTCTTTTCTATAAAACCTTAGATAATATTCCCTTCATGTTTTATTTCTTTTCTATCCTACCATTCTGCCGCATCGTCTCAAGAATCCCAACCTCTTCCTCTCTGTTCCTTTCTCTCAATCTCTCTTCCCAAAACCGGGAGGAACTTCCTTCAATTCTGATTTTCTATACAGAACTTCCTCCTTTTTTTTCTACTTTAAGATTTCATAACCTAATATGCTTTTGAGGGTGATTGATGTTGTATAGATTTCTTAAGAAGATTGAAAGATGTTGGTAAGGGTGATTGATTACTGTAAGAAGCATGTCGAGAATCCTATGAGATGGTTGTTCAGCTGATACTGAATTTGTTAAATCGATTAGCCTACCTTGTTCTATCTTATCCGGTAAGGTTTTTTTCCTTCGATTTTCTAGATCTCATTCTTTATTTTGGTTTCTATATCAAGAGTATTATCTTTGCGTATGGTTCGGATTCGATTGTATCTATGTCAGTGATTTATGGGTTTTTGAGATTATGTAGCGATTTAGGGTTTTCCTTTATGGGTTTTTGTTTCTTTGATTCCTGTCAATGAATCAATTCTAGCTTCAAAACCCTAATGATTTACCCATCACACATAATATGTGTGCTTTTTGGTTTTATAGATTTTCTGTTTTTTATGATGATTTTGTAGAAGCAAGTGTTGGGGTTTTTGTTTATGATTTTTTTTTTTATTTTCTGTCAAATTGTTTATCTTCTCGGTTTGGTTACTGCTTCATTTTCTGTCAATTGGACTTGATAATCTGTGATTATGTTTGATAAATGATTGAATTTCATTCTCCTATGTGCTTGATAAATGATTAAGTTGGTTGATGTTGATCCTAGGTGCTTGAATTTTTTGTTGTATTCGGCTCAAGGTTGCGTTTGTTGTAGGTATTGGCAGAAGAAATTAAGGCAAAGTACAAGAAAGCATTTGTTAAATTAGTTGACTGGGTAAGTGTTGCATGAATTGTTGTCTGCAGCTTATGAAATGCCTGCTGATTACAGTTCGATTACAAGTCTTATTAAGAAATCTAGAAATGATGAGGAGAACCAAACTAGGGTTTCTGCTGCGACGATGGCTTTAGGCGATGGAAATTCACATGAAATTGATGAGGATTTGCATAGTAGACAGCTTGATGTTTATGGATGAGAATCTATGCAGAGACTTTTTGCTTCCAATATCCTTGTCTCTGGGATGCAAGGTCTCGGTGCAGAAATTGGTGAGTTTACTACTCTATTACTCGGTCTTGTTGAGTTTGATTCTGAATTTTGTAGTTAGGGTTTCAGTCTGACATATGTAGCTATTGAATTCGTCTGATAGATCTTGTTACTGTTTTACCCTAGCTGAATATGAGATAATTCTGTGTAAATATATACTTGGATCCTTAATTATGCTGTATAAATTGCCTTAGGGATCTGATCTAGCTGTTTAAAATTTTGATTGGTTAGTGTTGTGGTTCTTATGGAAGTTTTTGATCATTGATACAGTGATACATCAGCTTTTAGGAGTTTTTCATTGATGAGTATAAATAATACTTGTATTGTGTTCTTGATTTGGTTGTAATCTAGTAGTAACATATTTGTTAACCATGTATAGAGAATTGCTTTTGTTACCTCTATATAATTTTGATGTTAATAAGTGGTAAAAGCTTGTAGGCTGCTTTGCTCTGTGATGGTCCTGTTTTTTTTTTTCTCTGTTGAAAGCTTATAGTGGTTCTTGCATCTTGTAGCAAAAAATCTTATCCTTGCTGGTGTCAAATCTGTGACATTGCACGATGAGGGAAATGTTGAACTATGGGACTTGTCCAGTAACTTTATTTTCTCAGAGGATGATGTTGGAAAGAATCGTGCAGTTGCTTCTGTAACGAAGCTTCAAGAACTGAATAATGTTGTTTTAATTTCTGCTCTATCAACCCCTTTGAATACGGATCAACTCTCTAATTTCCAGGTACTTGTTCTCTTATCTGGATTTCTAGCTTCCTATTAATATGTCCATGAATTTCCATTATTTTTGCTAACTCCTGCAATTTCCTACTAAATGTTACAAAATATTACATTTCCATGAAAGGTAATGTAATATTCTCAGCCAGTTCGGAATTTTCAATCAGATGACAATTTAGAGATGGCAGGTTCCATTTGTTTTCAAATTCTTTTACCCCCTGTGATACTACTTTTGAGAAAATAGAAGTGGAATTCTTTAGTTTTTGTTTCATTTACACCAGTTTTTTCCTTTCTTGTGCTTGTTAGCTACTGATAGGATAATTCAACGAAAAATTGTGTTTCTCTCATTAACTGGACATATACTGATCTAGTTATCTCAGAATTTTGGGTGTTCCTTTTTATTTTCTGTTGTAATTTGTTTGATATCTTGTTGCTTGTACTTGTTAATCAATCATCACATTTTGACTAGATGTTTCAGATTCTTAGATAGCGGTTGCAAAGTGTCTGTCAATCTCAGAACATGTTTTGAACTTGATTGTATTAGCTGGTGTTGTTTCATGAAATGGGAGACTTGTTCTTTGAGTTGTCTACATCTACATCTTTTTGGTACGCAGGAAAAGTGTTCTGATTACTGTTCAGTTATCTGTCCTTGATGATTCCTTACATGGTTTTACACTTTATACAACATCATTTTACTTTTAGATCATGAATGGCCAAGCCAAAATATGTAGTTGCAGTATAGAAATTAGTCACTTTCTGATTGACCCTTATGGTTTCTGCGTGGGTTGCTCTTCAAATATCAGCAGTATTAAATGAAATAAAATGAGACGGTTTTGAATTTTAGATTTTACAGACGTATCATTGAAGAATTTCTCTATTGTTCTGTATAGAAATGGTTAGGTATTGATATATGCTTTCTCCATGGTAAACCATCTGGCTGTTATTATGAATGCTCAGTTTCACAGGGGGCATTGACATTACACTTGTCATTTTCGAAAGTTTGATGTAGAATTATTCAGTAGGTTACAGGAAGAAGTGAATAAATCATAACACAAAATGTTAAGTCTGCCTGATACAATCTTGCAAGACCCAAAAATGTTTGAGAGACAGGTAAATGCTAGTAACTAGAGTTGCGAGAGGAACATTGTTACTTTGGTAACCCATAGAATGAGTATACTTTAATTCTTGTGTTTAATTATGTGAAGGTAATGTAACATTCCCAGACATTTCGGAATTTTCAATCAGATAACAATTTAGAAATGGCAGATTCCATTTGTTAGTGTGCCTGATAATATCTTGAGGAACCCAAAAATGTTTCGAGGAGCAGGTAAATGCTAGTAACTGGAGTTGCAGAGGCTGTTCTGCTGGTCAACAGAGATAAAAAAAAATAGTCCTTTTCAGCATCTCTGTTGGTCGACAGAGACCAGTGTAAAATCCAGAGGCCCGCAACTCCAGTTACTACGATCTGTAAACAATGAAGCAGCATAGAAATCTCGAAAATTTCTTGTTCTGTCTCTAGGTATAAACAAAACAAACCAGACTAATATAATAACACCCTAGACGATCCAGTTTTCATTATTATAACAGATGGTGATCTCCAACATGCCCAATGATGCAATCAATTTTCTATCATAATCATTGTAGTTGAAAATTTGGATTCATATACATCGCACTTGCCTTAAGTTTGATCCCATATCTCTCCATGATCTAAGCATCTAAGCATATTAAAAATCAGCAGTTTCTCACCAAGTAGTGTTTTCTTTATAAAAAAAAGGACAGATTCTACAGACAGAAGAAGATTCTATTCAACTATCTAGTAACGTGGAAAGCCGAAAAGAGATATTGAATGCAGGCAACGACGGCAATGTCAATGTGATCCATAATTCCAATATTTTTCTGTGCTCGAGAAATATGAACAAGGAAAGTAGGTGATTACAAAAGAATTAGCTGCAGTAATATAAGCAGTGTGAAAAGGCTGTCCTTCTTAGACTTTCTCGCGTAGAATACTGTCCTGCTTGTGTGGATCAGGCAGTGTCAACTAGCATACATGATACTTCCCATTGGAGTTGAACTAGTCATTCCATGTTTCATTATTTTCCTTAACGTTTTTCTTAATTCATTGTTATGTATCTTTTAGTTTAACCAGCTGGTTCCTTGGGTGAATTAGGTCTTATGTTATAAGCTTCGTAATATCAGAATAGTTTCTTTGTTGATGAATTGATTTTTACTGCAGTTGCTTTAATACCTGTGCTTTGCCACTCTCTTGAACTGGTGGCTAAGTTCCTAAGGCGCAATTTTGGGCGGTCTACGTTGTAAGGTAAAAATCTCAATTGAATAATTTTGAGTGTATTGATGCTTAAAATGAATGGGTTGCTTCTGAAATAAGATGCAGAGATGATGTTTCTTCTAAGAAAGTGATATGTGTAAGTATATCAACTGCTTAATCTAGTTAGAGTGAGATTATGTTGGATTAGGATATTCTTAATCACTCACTGAACCTACAACTTCCATCTCTTTGTAGGATGACACTCGCATTTTGACATCTGCAGGAGATCAAAAGGTAAGTTAAAATGAGTTTTAGTTATGCTGATTCAGTTATGTGTGTTTGCTTGATAAACAAAAGGCTGAACAGCTTATGTTTATGAGATGTATGTATGACTAAACCTTCTTATAGAACTAAACTAACGTATTGTATAAATTTTGGTTATGTAGATAAAGATTTGGAACGTGGAAGAAAGGGTCTGCATTGGTGTTTTAACTGGTCATACAGGAAGCGTAAAGTCAGTATCCAAGATTATAACGTAATGTTGTTGCCTTCCTTCATCTTGAAGGTGTTGTTCATCGTAACCTCAAACCAGAGGTAATTCCCTCATTCTTGATATTCCAGTCTGAGATTCGCATAGTATTTCTTCATAACCAGAGGTTATTTTCTTGTTAAATGTAGGTTAGCTTCTATAGTAACAAATATAAAACAAACAAAAAATCAATGAAGCCAGTCTTTGTTATTTTCATCCTTTTATAATTGATTAACTGTAGATGTCTCTGAGGGTTTGCTCTAAGAATTACTAGCAAAAGAAAGTAGATAAATATTGTCTGGTGGCTGACTTAACTGACCTCATATATTCGACTCTAAACTATGCAGGTCTGGATTCTTTTCTTTCTCACTGACCCAAGCTTTCAACAAAAGCAAGCTGCAAAGGATATAAAGCTTAGCTGCAAGGGTGGAGAACAAAGCAGCTTCAAGATTTGTAAGTTGCGGTTATTCAAGTTTTGTTTTGTAGGCAGTTAGTAAGTTTATGTGTTCCCTTAGAACTTTGGAACCCTTCCATGTATTTCTTTAGAAATTTTGATACTTAACAGAAAAAAAAAAAGTTTGGTACTTAGAGAAATTTTAAAAAGTTGGGTACTTAGAGAAATTTCAGTTCTTTTGTAATATAAATCTGATATGAGTTGAATGAATGTGATATGAATAGATTGAAGAAATTGTTGTTGAGTGTGGATGGATGTATACAGGTATTGTATTTAGAATTCCAGCTTATTTCCAGCAGTAAATGAACTGCCGGTCAGTCTTGACATGGTCAAAATTAGTCAATATTGACCAATTTTGACCAGGTCAAGATTGACCGGCAGTAATTTTTTTGCTGTTACAAAAAAGTTTGTAACGGCTCTAAGCGGTTACAACAGCTTTGTTGCAAAAAAAATTCGTAACGGCCCTGAGCTGTTACCACGTGGCAAATTCGTAACGGCTCAAGCCTGTTACGAGGGCCGTTACAAATAAAATTTGTAACGGCCACAAAGCCGTTACAAAAAAATGTAACACCCACTTTTGCAACATGCGATGGCCGTTACAACCCGTTTTAGTAACGGCTTGGTTCTCATTTCTAATCCCGCAATTTGGTGTAGTGGGGTAGCTTTTCCTACCAAGGCCACGGCCCCCTAACAGCTCACGCATGCCATCGGGCACATGCCAACATGCTCATTGGGTAGCTTTTCACTACCGAAGCCACGGCTCTAATCTGGCCACGCATTGCCATTGGCACATGCCAACATGCTCAGCCGGTAGCTTTCCCTACACAAGGCCACGGCCACTTAACGGCCCACGCATGCCATCGCACATGC